>JAVFBZ010140331.1:10011-21085 GCA_032466195.1 Katharina tunicata
CTGTTGATGATGTTCTGTTGATGATAAGATGTTCTGTTGATGATGTTCTGTTGATGATAAGATGTTCTGTTGATGATGTTCTGTTGATGATAAGATGTTCTGTTGATGATAAGATGTTATGTTGATGATGTTCTGTTGATGATAAGATGTTCTGTTGATGATAAGGTGTTCTGTTGATGATACGGTGCTCTGTTGTGATTGTTTTTGTATAAGTTCACAGAGCAGCAACACAATTTATTGAATCCTTTGCAGTGTCCCCCCAATATACAGTAGGACGACCCCTTAGGTGGGGATCACTTGTTAAAAGATTTTTGAAAGCATTATGTACACGAAACAAAACTCAAGGCATTTAGGCACAACTTCCGGTTTATTATTGTTGGAATTCTACCTTTACAGAAGAATACAAAAGCTCGTATTGTTATAAAAAAAATTAACAGAGAAATTCAAAGTGTGGCCATGTTCACTATTTAGACTGCAGTTTACTGATTTCGATGCACATTCCGTAAATAGAGTTATGTACTAACGAATGCACGTTAAGCCCTAAAACGGGCTTACACATAATATTTCCTCAAAGCAAATAGACAAATCAAACGTGGGATGTACCTATGGTAAAAATGGTATCGTAAAATTCAGACAATATAAAACACCACTTTTCAAATTTTCAAAATGTAATGGTGACCTAGTGTGACCTTTATAAAGCAAAACTCAGCAAATTAGAGTCAACAGATCTTAGATTCACAAGTCATACTAAAAGCGCGATCATACGAACTTCCAACAAAATAAATAAATACTGTATATAAGGGGTGACCCAGTTATAGGGAGTATAGCTATCATTCATTCAAGGACACTGTGCGACTATATGTAAACATTGAAAGATATCTGTCTGGAGCAGATATATAAAATATAAAGGGATCGAACAGGTAAAATACACAGGTAAACAGTCTTCTACCCAGTTTGTGAATGAAGAGATCTATATTTACATATCGTAATGGATATCCCTGGAAATTTTATAATTGAGTTCAGTATTTAGATCGATACACCGACACTGAGGTTATATCAGAGCCCCAGTAAGTAACTCTTTTCATGTTTGAGCAAGTCTCAAATTGATTGACTTAGTAGGTTTAAACTAAAGAAGTGTGGACAGAAGAGCCTCTTTGCGTCGACTCATAGTGTATTAGATTAAAATTACAACACAAAAATGAAAACAATCAGGTTGACTACAAAGGAGACGCGATTTTAGATTAATAGATTTTTTTTCTTCAAGATTATCAAAAATTTTACATGATTTTTCTGTTGCCTGCATGTTTGCTCGACATACTTGTAATTTTCTTCCATAGGAAACATAGTCTACATTTTGTAAACGAGGTTGTTTAAAACTCCGACCCATTAAATACTCCCACACCCACGGGTCGTTGACAACGTTACATCACAGATGACTCAATGCTGGTGTAACAGTTGATGAACTCACCGTCGACTATAATCCACTTGACGGCTACGTGTGAAAAAAAATCTCTTCGAGTGGGTGTGGTATGAATGCCCGGGCCAGACGATCGATGTTGGTTGCAAGTACCCTGGTACGCCCTGGGGCGTTAATAGACCCTTAATCATGCCCAAATGTCCAGCCACTATCCAAAGAACGCTTTGGCGAAAGACGACTGGAAACGCGTGGGCGAGAGTGTTATCACACTAATGAGTATAACGACATTCAGGAATAGCCAATGATGCAATAGCTTAGTAAAGTCGAGCCAGATACTATTGTAGCACATGCCGCTCTACCAAACATTTCCTTTGGATTGTTTGTCCGGTAAATTGACCCATTACTACATAAGGACTTCACAACAGGCGCACGGGAATTAAGTGATATAGTTTTCAACGATCTGACATCATGTCTTATTTAAGACACCAAACAGCGAATTCCAAGAGATTAAAGAAAGAAAGGCTGATTAAGCTATGTTGGCGATGTTCTGAAAACAGTTGCGGGGCGTGTAATATTGGCTCTCATGTACGTGTACAAGTTGAAAATGATTTTTTGAATTTCTGTAAAACCTTTCTTCAATATTCGATCAATAACTGCAACAATTAAGCAATTATCATAGAAGCTGATCAGTAATGCATTAATACTTCGTTAGTTGTTATTTCCCCATCAACTATTAACTTTTGATGAAATGATGATTTATTATTAATATGTTAAATAAAAAATTTACCTTTCATATTCTTTGCTCGCCAGGGCGTTATATTCGTGTTTCACACTTTACGATATTCAAACAGATTTCGCACGCCGTAGATTTACAAAATAAGCTGGATCGGCTGTATCATATTGCCCCTGGACGTCAGACACATTTCATCCAATGGATTTCAAAGGCTGATAGAATTTTTGCAATAACGTTTTTTTAATCGAGAAAAAAGTCAGAGTAAATTACTTTATATCTTATGTACAACATATTCGCTCGGCCCCGCCCGACGAAAAATATAATAAAGCTCTTTGATGATTTCTATCAGAGTGTATTAGCTATAGGTATACAAACACAAGCGGCTTAAGTGTGCCTCCATGGCTTACATCGTGCCTAACAGGCTCGTGTTTTATTCTCCACGCCCAGGCCGAGTTTTTCTTGTTTTGTTTTTTTTACACGATGGACTGATGTTTTTGTCTCACCGTCAAGATTCAACACCTGTGGGTATCACCACACACAACCTATGTTAATTGTTAGCGATGGGGTAACTACCTTTTATTAAACTGAAAATTGACGCTAACTACATTTCTTTGGAATACACACCTGGATGTGTATAGAAAACGATATAAAGCTCATGGGTGGTCTATAAAAGTAGTTTTGTCACCAAAAATGAAGGAGACACGAGAAGCACTCAACACATTGACAGCTTTCCTTTATAAATCATAAAACATAGAGCATGTGTTATGTTATGCGAGCAAGCTTGTACACCATGGTAGAATCTATTTACCAAAGATTATTTTGACTAAAGTGACAATATTATGAGAGAGACTCCAATGATTGCCTTGCTATTATACCGTGTCTAGTCATATTTACTATTTACTTCCATGAAGAAAACAATCTGAAAATAGAGAGCGCCTAAATAGGATAGCAAAGTATTGTCTACTTTTCACTGAAATCACATTTGCTGTGTGAAGTATAGATATTTTTTGTCAGCTGGGTGTAATGTGCAACTGTAAAAAAATCGTTTGACTCTAAAAATAATACAACAAAACCATGTTTTTTTAACAAAAACATAACTGGATTTCAGTTGTGTTTTTGTTTCATACCCAGCTTCTAAATGTCGCCCAGGCAACATATTTATAGAAAACATGCTTAATTTGTGAATAAATGCAAAACTATGTTTGGTAGGAAATCCAACTCTAAACTAGCTCCAGGTAGTCTTTGATAGATAAGATAAGGGGACTCCTAATAATTGGCAATGACAAGCTCACCCCTCATACCAGCTATAAATGTCATATGCCGACAGACCCACATCGAGTTCAGGATAATCTAACGAACAAAAAGTCACCATTGTATGACTCTTTCTTAGCAATAAAATGGATAAGTTCTTGTGTCTTTGTAGCACTTTATTTTGAAGGATGTCCTCAGACTGGAGCTATTTGTAACAACGAGGGAGGTGGCTTTGTGTTCTACGGTCGTATGGCGTCGAGTAGTGTTTTCCAAGCACACATGGAGAGGTAGAAGCCAGAGCGAACAGGCCATTTGTCACCCCCTTGAGCCTTTACAAGTCCAGTCCTGTTCAAACAGTTCTTCGGCTCCCACTCGCTTCCAATACATACAAATACAGCTCGCACGTAAAACATCTAGAAACATGGGAAATACTCAGCCCCTGTGGTCGAAAATCAACATTCTAAGAGAAATTATTACTACAGGATTTTGTCTCGTTTTATGTCTCCTTCTGCAAAATGAAACTCAAAACTTGAACCACCCACGCAGCGCAATGGTCAACGCAGGCAGCAATAACAAGACATGACAAGGGAATTATGACCACGATCATTTGTACACTTCAAGAAAGAATGCAAGAAAATAATCATTTGGAAAAAAATAATAAAAACAGACTTAAAACAAAGCCCAAATAATATTAAAACATTTATTCGAGAGCCTTTCAAGAATATCAACCTGAAATGAAAGACATTCGTTGTGAAAAAAACAGCTGAAGAGAAATTCACATTAGATTTAATTAATAAACGTCCTGCAATTTTGCCTTTCACAATTTGTCAGAGTTAAATTACTGTTAACGAGGATTAATCAAAGCAGGACTTCACTTATCAAACGTCTAGACATTTCTTGGAGTGCTTCTTTAGAGCGAGCTCACCTGTCTGAAACGAAGTGTACATCGTCAGGTGGGACCGAGTCGACATTAGCGACTCCTTTATAAGATTTAATGCAATCCTTTCTCCAGGTATCTAAAGAAAACTACCCAACCTTACCTAAATAATATACTTATGTGCCTCTTAGAAAAACATTCTTCAAGTTGCAATTTTTTAATACGTTTAAATAAGCTTAGGTATGTATTGACGTCTGTTTTGAATGACGGGCAAGTCAAAAGAATCAGCCATTAAACAGATGGTATAAAGAGGCAGTTTCATTGGTGTTTGATTTCCTCAATTGATACCAACGTATTTAATCTCAATCCACTTAAAATACAGTTTATAATGGAAGGGTAGAAATAGGAAAATAAATGTCTATTAGAAAGTTTGACAACTGGCCGACGTTTGTTAAACGCCAGCGTATTCATTCGGGTCTCCTGTTCGGGTAACTAAGCTGTTGAGATATGTTGAAGGCGCGTTATATATTTGTTTTTAATTTTTAAAAGCATTCTTATACGCCGATTGCTTTAACTAGTCGGATAATACAATACATGGAGTAAATAAATAATATATCTCAATTTCTTTATTTGTGTAAATAATGGCATGCTATTTCATTTGGTAGTGTTTTGCACAACTGGTCGTTACTTGATACTATATAGAGAGTATTGCTTCGTCAATAAGCTTACTTTTTTTGTCAAATTACAAGTTTACCTTCTTTTGTATTTTTAGATCTTCGTATAGATACTTTCATAGATCGGGCAACTGCGGGTTAAAAAAAGAAACTGTCTTACTATGCTATTAATAAGTAGCGACCGCAAATATTCCACCCTCGCCGTAGAACCGCAATTTATTATAATAATTCTCAAAATTTATATACATTTTTCTTGAGTATGGAAATACACCGGATACCAAATTTTCCGTTTTCCCTGTTTTTTGTCATTATAGGGATGGGGGATAGTTTCTCAAGGCAGGATTGGTCCGACTATCTGAGATCACGTGGAATGTCGCGGGGTTTGGCGAGAAGTGTGTAATCTGCACAAAACATTTGACTCTTTAAGCTTGTTACCTGTATAAGGTCAAGTTAATCCGTATCACGACAGGTAATCTTCAAAGGGCTGCCAGGTGGGCCTTGACACCGGTTACTATTCAGAGTAAAATAGTGTTAAAAGCCACCTAGTCATTTACCCACCCAAACTAAACAGAGGAAATGACGTCCTCCTCCATTTTACTCGTATATATATTTGTTTTGTTGTTAGGCGAAGGCTCGTGCAGTCTCGTCACATCTTCCAATTAGATAGTTTTTCACACTCTAAATAGTGTGTGTCGTTTATCAGACAACAACTGACATTCCACCCTTACGTATAAAGACCTACACAAGAATGTAATAATAATATTCAACGCATACAGTGGCCTATTTAAAATTCTTTATAGTCAAAATTCCTGCACCACCCCCTCTCCTACTCAATACCAAATATATGTATCTTAATTTTCAAAATATAGAACAGCATTTTTTATACAAGAACACGACATTATTATTAAAGGTCTGTTTTTATTTTATTTCAGCATTAGGCTTATCGTGTCCAGTGAAAATAGTTAAAGCATCCTACCAATTCTGTTATTACCTAAAATGGCAATCTAATTCCCAATTCCCCGGTTTCGTGAATTCGTTTTTTTTTTTCGTCAGATTCAAGAATAAAACTGTGATGTCTATAGCCAGACATTCTGTATACTTCCTTTCTCAGAATATTTTTCTATAAATAGTTATGTTAATTAAAATTAACCGGCGGGGAATCCCCCTACAGGTTAACTATGAAAATATATTTGCCATGTTGTCTATAAGTCCTTTACAAATGTTGTATGTTTACAACATGGCATCGTAACAACATGAACAAAGTTATTGGTGGGTCGCTCTGTTCTTAAAGGAAGTTTTAATCGCCTTAACAGTATGGTATAATACCTTCTGACCTAGATTTAAAAAAAGAAGGTTATTTTTAGATCGTATAAATATACCTGTATATAGGAATAAAATTGAGTCTACATTTCTTATACGGCGTAGACGGACACTAGACCTCCTATATCCCGCCAGACTATATATTGACATCGACTGCTTCTCGATTTATTCCAGGTCTGGTTTAACTGTCCCTAGGAAAAAACATAAACATAAAACTTTCCCCCAAACAGAGTGTCAGGCATAGTGAAATTTGTATATTTGTATAAAGCTGTGTCGACGCGTCTTCAGCTTTGAATGTTGTGGATTAAAAAAGTCTTCTTTAAAAAGGAGTAAAAAATATAGCAACAACTAAACATAGACTGTTTCGTCACGACTGAAGAGTTTTTTAAACATACATGACGTCATACTGCTATGTTATAGGTCGATGTTTTTTGGTTTCACAAGGCTTATTTATTAAAAGGACATCAACAATTGGATGAATCTTAGTGCTAATTTATACTTTAGTTCCTCTATATTAACCAATCAAACTGCATGAATCAAATGCATTTATAAAGGTCTTTTTATAATTTAATCGCCCACAATACGGTTTGGGATATTCACGGATGTAAATTGATTAATCCCACTAACTGCTCTATTCAAAATAGGCGTTCAAATTTTGTTGCAAAATCTATTCAGGTAAAAAATTACAAAAACGATCTTAGTAGATACTAAGAAACGTCGCTAACCAATATATCCAGAAGTTGAAAATCCATCTCAGTCGTCATGTTTTTGTAATTTACCCAGTTTCTAAATGCCACTCAAACAGGATGTAAAAAAATTGGCAATGACATTATACTACCCCATCGAAAAGTCTCTTTTGTTCAATGTGTCGACCAATTTTTTCAATTCTTTATTCACTCTGACAAGTATATCGGTTATAAACCAACAGTTTATAAATCTACGATAACCAGGGATGCCATGTTTGTATTACTTTATATTTAAAATTAACTAAAAACCCCAAATTAGTCAACAGTAATCTTAATTACATATAAGTATGGGCCAGTGAATAAAGAGTGCCATAAAATCTCCATTTACCTTTCGATTTTAAATACATTTTGTACTCATTGTGCAAAATTTCCCAACCAGTAATCGCTGCTATATTAATGCACTTGTTCGGGAAGTCGATTTTATCTCACTTTCCATGTCTAGTATATCAAAAGAAAATACAGGTATATAACAGACGAAGAAAGGTAGACAGACTGAAAGGTAGAAAGATTATTCAATCAAATCTTATTTAAGTAATTCAAAGCTGATCACCTCTAATATCCCCTATCCCAAGTACGAGGCATTAATCCTACCGATGGCCTAAACATTCCACACATTTCTCGCATAGTTGACTTATTTGCCTATTAAAGGTCCTATCGCTCCACTAATAATGTGTTAAGTGGCTCTATATATTGCAGCGGAAGTACATATGCCCGGTGTGTCTCGCGGTTAAATAGCTATATCTACAAAACTTAACTTGGAAATCAGACGGATTCGGACCGCGCCCATTTTTCCTGTTCGTACTTACAAACGGGAGAAATACCACGAAAAAAATTGCTTCATTAAGCACGAGTTAATATTAAAAATACAAAAAATTCAGGTCTGATCAGTGAATTTTATGGGCGTCAAAAATTACAAAATATAAATTTGGAGAGAAGCATCATTCTTGGGTCGCTAGCCTTTGATTGTTCGGGGAGTTTATTTTAATTATAATTTATGTCACTAGATTATTTCTTCTTGGCTGGACGATCCAAGTTTTGTATAAAAGTAAAATATAACAAATTGTGTGGAAATGTTGAAATCAAGTAGAATCTGTAACCAGCTAAGAATATTAATCCGAATCCAAGCCTGAATAAATACATGTGTTTAAACAAAAGTAAGAAATCAATGGCTAAAGCTCTGGACCAATAATGTGCCGTTTGAAGCAATGTTCATAGGAACAGTTATACCAACCAAGTCTGTTTTTGAAACATTTGACAAATAATATATACTATACAACAATTAGCAGCTTGACAATTTACGTTTTCTCTGACACGTACTCAGTACAAAATGATTATGGTGTGGATTGTTAGATAAATAGACGTGGCTATATCCTGGATTATAATAATGGATGGCATTAATACTGCACCCAACGTTATGTCAATTATACAATCGATGATTATGTTTCATTACAATGGTTTGTTTAACCTAAGGTCCGCTCCTGTTGGCATTGCGCAAGCCCAGCAATTAAATCTCGCGTAATATGACGAGATCTGTGTGGGATGTTGCACAACTAATGAAGGGGCTAGTCACTTGGTATTGAGCATACAATATTCACAATTTTTGTTGATTTCTCCCAAAATAGTAAAACGGTGGCTGTGCATACGCAGTACAAACCGATTTGTGACTTAATTGGTAACAAGGAGTCGATTCTTATTATTTAATATAATTTAAAAAAAAAAAAAAACGTTTCAGGGCTATTAAGGTACACTTGATACTTCACAGTCTTAATTGGTTGATACTCCCGGTGATACGCATACGGCTACACGGGGTTTGTGCGGTCTGATTGCATGGGTCGAGGGTCTCTAGTCTAATGCTGGTATCATAATGGAAGTGGAATAAACATCAATAGATATTTCAGAGCTGGTGAGCAGTGGTACCACAATTTAGCGTATACCGTTATATTTGAATTATTCACTTCCTCGTTTGTAGGTGTATTGTTTGAAACAATTGTTCCCTGTACTAGTTATCATATTTTATATATATTTTTGTGAACACTGCAACACTGATATCGACTAATTAAAACCGATGAACCATCTCATGTTCTAGATAAATTCTCTATATTTTTTTATTTGATCAATCTAGAGAACGAAATTTTGCTTGCCACAAGTATTTGAACTCAGGACTCTAGCTACAGAGGCTCACGGTAGAACGGTAGAACGACCGAATTTTGTTCCAGGTAAAAAGGATGCGAATCTTTCTCTTCGGTTAGTTATGACACAGGCACACTACAATAGCGTCTTCATTTGCATATTGTCAACAAATGTGTTTGTTGTTTTCGATATATAAGGTTTAACATATGTTTAATAAATAAATGTTCATATACTGCTTGTTTTAACATTAGCATTGTCTGACGTCATCTAATCTAGGGTAAAATATAATTGTGCTAGGCAAGGAAGGTATAGTGGTGCACCTATAGATTTACACAATAAATATCTTCTTTGTAAGTGTATAAGGTGCACAACTATACCTTCCTTGGCTACTTCCATTTGAACACTGACACGGCTCAACTTATAATATAAGTGTGCTTTGAAGAACATGCCCTTTTTCAATGCCAATCTAATTGTGCTTTGGTCAACAGGCTCCTTTTTAATGCCAGCTTCTAATTATGCTTTGATCAACATGCCTTTTCTATGCCGGTCTGTTTGTGCTTTGACCAACGGGCCTCTTCTCTATGACAGCGCCTAATTATGCTTTGATCAACATACCTTTTCTATGCCGGTCTGTTTGTGCTTTGACCAACGGGCCTCTTCTCTATGACAGCGTCTAATTATGCTTTGATCAACAGGCCTTTTCTACGCCGGTCTGATTGTGTTTTGACCAACGGACCTCTTCTCTATGACAGCGTCTAATTATGCTTTGATCAACAGGCTTCTGTTCTGTGCTAGAGTATAATTATGCTTTGATCAACATGCCTTTTCTATGCCAGTCTGTTTGTGCTTTGACCAACGGGCCTCTTCTCTATGACAGCGCCTAATCATGCTCTGATCAACAGGCCTTCTCTATGCCAATCTGTTTGTGCTTTGATCAACATGCCTCTTCTCTACGACAGCGTCTAATTGTCCTTTGAGCAACAGGCTTCTGTTCTATGCTAGAGTCTAATTGTCCTTTGAGCAACAGGCTTCTGTTCTATGCTAGAGTATAATTGTGCTTTGATCAACAAGCCTTCTCTATGCTAGTCAGTTTGTGCTTTGACTAACATGCCTCTTCTCTATGCCATCGTCTAACTGTGCTTTGATCAACATGTCTTTTCTATGCCAGTTTATTTGTGTTTTGACCAACATGCCTCTTCTATATGAAAGCGTCTAATAATGCTTTGATCAACAGGCCTTTTCTATGCCAGTCTGTTTGTGCTTTGAGCAACAGGCCTCTTCTCTATGACAGCGCCTAATAATGCTTTGATCAACAGGCCTTTTCTATGCCAGTCTGTTTGTGCTTTGACCAACAGGCCTCTTCTCTATGCCAGCGTCTAATTGTCCTTTGAGCAACAGGATTCTGTTCTATGCCAGTCTGTTTGTGCTTTGGCCAAAAGGCCTCCTCTATATGACAGCGTCTAACTGTGCTTTGATCAACAGGCCTTTTCTATGCCAGTTTATTTGTGCTTTGACCAACAGGCCTCTTCTATATGAAAGCGTCTAATAATGCTTTGATCAATAGGCCTTTTCTATGCCAGTCTGTTTGTGCTTTGACCAACAGGCCTCTTCTCTATGACAGCGCCTAATAATGCTTTGATCAACAGGCCTTTTCTATGCCAGTCTGTTTGTGCTTTGACCAACAGGCCTTTTCTCTATGACAGCGCCTAATAATGCTTTGATCAACAGGCCTTTTCTATGCCAGTCTGTTTGTGCTTTGACCAATATGCATCTTCTCTATGCCAGCGTCTAACTGTGCTTTGATCAACAGGCATTTTCTTTGCTAGTCTGTTTGTGTTTTGACCAACATGCCTCTGATCTATGCCAGTCTGTTTGTGCTTTGACCAACATGCCTCTTCTCTATGCCAGCGTCTAACTGTGCTTTGA
>JAVFBZ010140331.1:21379-43616 GCA_032466195.1 Katharina tunicata
CTGTTTGTGCTTTGACCAACAGGCCTCTTCTCTATGCCAGTCGGTTTGTGCTTTGACCAACAGGCCTCTTCTCTATGCCAGCGTCTAATTGTCCTTTGAGCAACAGGCTTCTGTTCTATGCTAGAGTCTAATTGTGCTTTGATCAACAGGCCTTTTCTATGCCAGTCTGTTTGTGCTTTGACCAACAGGCCTCTTCTCTATGCCAGTCGGTTTGTGCTTTGACCAACAGGCCTCTTCTCTATGACAGCGTCTAATTGTCCTTTGAGCAACAGGCTTCTGTTCTATGCTAGAGTATAATTGTGCTTTGATCGACATGCCCTGCTTTGTTAAAGCAGACACGACTTCATGAGCATTTAAATAGTATATATGCTTTCAAGACTTGTTATGTTATTTGTTATTTCATGCGTGTACAAGCGAAAACGACATAGGAGCAATTGGAATGTCCAGTTCTCGGACATCTTCTGTTCATTTTCTCTTGATAGAATGTATATTCATATTCGTAAAAATATAATAGAGTTGTGATTTTTTTTCTCTTGCAGCTCTGACAGAGGTGTGAATTTGATATCACGCATCAGCGATTGTTCACGCGTTACTTTACATTTTATGAACGAAACTAATTACAATATCTACTGTCCAGATCTGATCAAATTTAATTTGGTGTTTATTTAATTACCATTGGAGTCATTTTTCCCATTCACAATAAGTTAATAGTTTGTTGTTTCCTCATGCTCTGAATTTAAATTACATAGTTATTATACAGTCACTAGATTTACTTACTTTAATTCTATGTATCTGTTTTCTTGATCTGAGAAAAAATACACAGTGTCTATTGTTATAATTTATAAAGAAACAATTGTATTTTTTTAGACAATTTCTGGATAAACAAAAATTGTATGCAAAGTGGATGCAAGCAATATCGTAAATAATTTTTTTTATTTTAAATATTATTGAACTAAAGGCTGGCGTCAAAGCTGCGACGAAAAAGCTCGATTGGCTTACAATCGGAACATCGAAATAAAATGAAAAGATTATTGAGCGGGAAAAGGCGTAATTAAAGGTAAAGGTGTCACAAAAAGTTAAATAAAATCGAACTGAGGTAGAAAAATTCTCAAATTTGACATGCAATGGGATGAAGATGAAGATAGAAGACAGGACATGAAAACGATACAAGACGTTCCGGCTGGGATAAAGGTATATAAGAAATGGTTACTTATGTGAATTCTCTCAAAGTGCCATTGGGATTAAAGGTGTCGTCGATCAGGGGGACTAATCTATGAGGGATGGCTTGTGGTGAAGTCATTTACTGCCGTTTAAGAGAATGTCTCCTCTGAGCTTTATATTATCATTTGACGGTTGTAATTTGAGAATCCGTCAAAATGATCGGGAGACCGGGTTTGTTGTTACAGCTCAAACAATCGACTTACTATCGGGACAATAGTAAGGCGTTAGAGACGGGTCAGTTGACATTGAAATATTGTCACCTGAGATCGTGTTATTCGCCTTGGTATTACCTCGTTAACTGGACGATTGTTTTCGACTGATTGACCGAGAGTAGGAGATGTATCACGGTCGGTCACATCAAACAAACAAACCGGAAGACAGGGAGAACTTTAGCTACTGAACATTCCAGTGTGGATTGCGACGAATAAAAGAACCTGTCAGGAAAACTAACCATTCTCCCTAACCGCAACTCTATGGCAATTGTTCAGGATGCGGTGATCGTCGCCAGACACCGGGTGGTCGACGGAAAGGGTTTTCAAAAGCTGGCCTACCCGCAACAACACCTCAATCAAGCTTACCATGGCCGAAACGGCTTTCATTTGAAAGGGGAAATAGCGACTTAAAGGAACCGATAATCCCATAACGACGTTATTAGAAGAGACCAAATAACTAATTTCTTAACTACAGGCTTACAGCTTCAGTAAAAGAAAAAGGTAGGCGCAGTTTAAATACATGAAAATAAAGAAATAGAGGGATAGAGGAGAAAAATAAACGTATCGCATAATGAGATTGAAAGGGATTATATTTAGGCGGTGACATTGTAATGCATTGATAAAACTGGGCACTCGGTAGAGTCGGACAATAACTGACGATACTTGAGTGGTTAGTGAATAAGGCGGGCACGGGCTGGAGGTGTGGTGCCCCGTGGGTGTCGGAAGGAAACGGACAAACAATAATATAGCTGGAGGCGAGTGAAATCAGATTTAAGTTGAGTAACTATACAATTTTCTTGACGGCGACAGAAGTTTAGTAAAGAGATTGTCGCGGAATGCCGACTAACTTTCCCGGCTAACTTAATCAATTATTCCTTCACATGGTGTCGGATTCCGCATTATGTCGGCTCTCTTTTGAATAATCTGGGCAGTTAAACGAGATTTGTGAACCTTGCCCTGCGGCGAATGGTCAAATCGGCTCTCAATCCACTGCCCACACATTAGCCTAGTATCTCGAAACAAAACTTTCACGAAGTATATTTTAATAGAGAATTGAATGACATTTATGCCCTCAATAAGTTGAATTTCGCAAATGGAATAACACTGTTTGAATGAAACGTTAAAGTGGGAAGCGCATTTTGGCCCAATTCAATGATTATATTAAAATTAATTGATTAACTTAATAAAAATTAATTGAAACGATTCAATTAAATGATAATACAAATGTTACTAAACTTTCGATTCACCTTTCTTACTTATGGGTCCGAATAAAGAAGATGCCCCGCTTGACGGTGTAGGACTTTTGTAGTTATCTCAATAATGTATACGTATATTAATATGTCAAATGAAGTGAACGATGTCTGGATCGTTCTACGGTTATCTTTTACTAAGTCGGTGAGTTAATAACATGGCTGGTTTTAATAATTCGTGTGTTAAAGGTTCTTTTTCCGCGTATGAAGGGTTCCTATATCCCTACATAGAAATAATCCTGTTCGAACCAGTAGTTTAATACTATGTTAACATCGGCCATGTATTTAAGCTGGTGTACCATTTGAATGTCGTACTTTAGATTCAGTTATTTCACACATCTGACAGTGCTGTGTTTGTATTATTAAATCAGATTCACACATCCAAACAATTATTTTATTTCTTAAATAAACGGCGGA
Organism: Katharina tunicata; assembly: GCA_032466195.1. Classification (NCBI taxonomy): domain Eukaryota; kingdom Metazoa; phylum Mollusca; class Polyplacophora; order Chitonida; family Mopaliidae; genus Katharina; species Katharina tunicata. Next base: position 24,480 of record JAVFBZ010140331.1, read on the forward strand.
TATCGGCTTAGCAGCCAGTACCTATAATTAAAAAGGTATTATGCCACCGCCTTATAGGATATATCTCTATACAGTTATATCGAGTCTCTATATGACACGCAAATTGAAATATAGTAGATGTATAATAGAACTATAATAAATAATATTAATAATTAAAACAACACTGCACAATTTAATTCATTTGGCACAAACACATACTCTGCCTTTGAATATTTAATAATACCTTTTAACAGTTTCATGCCATCATTTAAATTTAGTTACTGAATTATTGTTCGAATAACCTATACAAAGCCGAATAAACACAGAGGTTAATAACGTAGAAAGAGACTTCCTTGTGACTAAATGTTGGAGTATGCGTCAGACACAACACAAATGAACATTTGAATTAAAATTGACGTTTTTTTTTATTGAGTATCAGTGTTCACACTTTAGTATTTCTTATGCAAACCTTAGTTCATAACCAACTTATGTTGTTGTCTTTCTTATCGCTCAGGTAAGATTTGTATTTCAGAAATCCTTCTTTAAGAGGTATTTAGAAGTTGTGGGTAATCACCATTGGAACACAGATTTTATGGATATCAACTTCTTCTTTATTATTTCCCACGACGCTTCGACACAGTTACTATATGTCATACTTGACAAAGACACTATAGTAGCTGTGTCGAAACGTCGTGTGAATAATAAAGAAGAAGTTGATATCCATAAAATCTGTGATCCAATATAATGATCGGATACCAACGTGAATCAAATCATTTAATATTATTTTAATATATACCGTTGATATACATGACTAAACGATTTCATTTCTCACATTACCAACTAAAATATCTTTAGTGTGATATGAACTGCAAAACTACCTTGGGCATTAACAACAATATTTATGACGATACTAAGAGTTATCGGTCCTATTCTCAAACTTAAATAGGTAAATAATACAAATTAAATTTATTTAATTTTTTTTTACAAAAACCCTTTTTATTTGTCCGAAAGAGGCCTTTAGACTTTCCTGGGAAATGGCGTACTCTATAATCCTATTATAAAATGACTTAATATTTCAGCAATCTTAGTAAGTTAGTTAACTTGCGGATTTACCTTTTATAAACCGACTTTTTCGAGAGACGATGTCTCACTGGTTCAATCTTTTCTAAATAAGGTTGAATGATATATACTTTCCATTGACAGTTTTACTATTAATAAACAGCTGATGTGTATATGTGTTTGTGCACATATTCTCTGACAATTGACTATGTCGAGATGTTACTAGGATGTGACAATTTATTGAATATTTCTCAATTACGTCCGTGATAAGCAGCGACAGGAAATGTTGTGTTTATTATGTATTGTGTGTCATCTAGCTTATGTTGTAAGTAGTAAATTCTTGAAAACGATCAGGGAAGCGATATTCAAGGACAAACACCAATGAAAAAATATCCAATGAATATATAGATATTTATGCTATTTTGTGGACCTATAAGGTAGGCCTTGTCTTTTGTTCAATTTATAATTTTTCCCCGACAAAGACTTAAAGCCAACACGAAACCCATATATGTATGTTTCGTTTTTGTTTTTTCGAAAATGACTAACCCGAAACACTGAGTCAATTTCTCAATTTCTAAAAAGGTATACCAAAATAAGTAATAAAAAATAATAATTTAATATTTTAACACCAGTAAACCCATTTAGAAAAAAGTAAGTTATCGAAATTAACTGGAGGGTATAAACCCATGTCGTTGCATTTCCGATCCATCAATGGATCGTGTGTTAACTTCTTTAGGATTTGTTAAGCTTTCTTTTAACTTTTATTTATTTTTTTTTTTATTGGAGGAGGGGGGTCAAATGGTAATTCCTGTGTTTTTTTTTTCTTCTTCTATTTGTTCGGCTCATGCTCAGAGATGGCTCTTTTGGCACGTTATTATGTCGTCCCATAGTTCTTTCTTGTATAAGCAAGACCTTTTATTTTTCGTTTCGTGTCCATTAGTTCATTAATTCATTAGTTAAATTCCACAATGTAAGTAACGGCATTATATACTTTGGTGGCGTCGGGAAGTTAACAAACTTATCATTTCTATTGGCGTTTCGCATGGGATCAATTCTGGAAAACATGTTTAATACAATACAGCGTATTAAATCTCACATTTCTTATCAGTTCATTTCTTTATCGTTTGGTTATTACGTAATATAAAACTGTTACAAAAGGATATAAAACATCACCCCCAAAAAAGAGCAATCATTATCCACTTCATTCCAATAAATCCACGCTCACTCTAAACGTATTTATTCCCGAAAAACAACATTTTATAAACCAAACATTTTTGTAAAAGCATTCACCCACTGTTTTAGTATTCATTCACCCACGGACAGTGAAGATAGCCCTAGAACGATCCAGGCACCATTCCCTTTATTTGACAGAAGCAGTTACATGCATTATTCAAATAGTTCAGGAACCCCGCCTCTTTCCGGCAGGCATTTTTTTATTCGGATCATAAAATAGTCGCATCGAGGTCTAATTCTGAAGCCGGAATAAAAAGGATAGTAGCTGAACTAATTATATGGAGAGAGATTTGATATAGATTTTACTGAATAAAACTGACGACTATCAGATATGCTTCATATTGGTCGATACGACCCAGCCAGCGAACTGTATGGTGGTGGCCGTGAGCCCAGTTTTTCTCTAGCTGAATGCGGCTTGTACAGCTTACTTGTTTAGTCCACACACCATAGCCACCGAACACGTGGCTGCTATTTTTAGCATCACCTTGTATAATGTCTGTCAATCAATCGCTTTCGCTGGAATTATTATACTCTCTTGAAAACTGTAGACGAATCAGACCGTCCTGGTATAAATTTCCCACTGCGCTTCGCCTTCTAAACGATGGATATATCGACTGTCTCAAAGTAAACCCATTTACAACACACGATTTAAGATTTTACTACAGGGCTTAAGCGGTTACTTTAAACCCGGCCGGAAGTTTGTAGTATAGAATAAGAACGTCAATCATTCCTGAGTGTTCTGTTGACGTCATCTCTCAAGAAATAACCTCGCCCCCAATCGCCTTATATAGACTAAAGACAATACTACCCATAAACTAATCATTGATTTCTTCCAATCGCTGTTCCGCATCCGATATTTTCCAATAACTCCCACTTATTTTAGCTGACATGTCTCCTGATCCGTTTCATTCATGAAATTTCTCCCGGCCCCGCCTTTTATATCAGCTATTGGTCCTTGGCTATGACGCAGCCTGTTCCCTATAGTAATGTGTTACTCACTATAAATATTGCAACACCTGATCGTAAGTACCAGATCTAACTTTTCATTCAACAGAACTGTCTGATCACAAGAGCCAGACGGACTTTAGCTGTACCATTAGTGTCCCGTCAGTACTATTCTACTTGTACAATACCACGTGTGTCATCACTATATAACAAGACGAGTGTTAATCTTTAACGTTTAATACCAGGAACTTTACTCTGCCTAGGATTTAAATTTCATGTAAGTTTATTTTTCATTTATTTCTTTTTATTCTTTCGGTTAAGTCACAATTCTTATGACTAGTTCATTCTTCAGATCCCCCCTTCTGTAAATTATTATTTCTGGGCGACTATAACAATAGTCACCCTTGATTGCTTTGTAACCACAATATTTTTTTATTTATTTTTTACTTCGACCGGTTTTCCGCCAACAAATTAGGACAAATCGGACGCTGTTAGAGTAGACATCGTCTCCCGCATACATTTAGGATACATTAATGAGGCTAACGAACAGTGGGGACGTTATTTACTGACAACAATCTGTCTTTGTATAGAATTTTAAAACTCCACAACCGCACAGCTAAGCACCTTTGTAGTCGTGTAAACGACAAATTTAATTTTAATTTTTTTCTTAAACATTGGGTTATGTTGATGAGAATTTTTTTTTTTACGCTTATTGAAAATTCCATCCAGGTGTACAGTAAAGATCATAGATATGCCTTTGCCGGGGGCAGTCTCATATCTTAAACTGTTTTCACTTGATCTTTCCTGAGGCGAACTGAATGCATAATCTGTGCTCCTTAACTATCTATCGTTTTATTCCTGCTGATTGAGAAAGTGTTTAATTCATTGTAACATGTCCTTTGATTGACAAACGTTTATAAGACCATGAGGGGAGGTTAAGCCGGCCGCGGTAGCTAGCAGTCGACGAGGTATAACGCCAGTTAGCGATGAGGTCATACCGGCTTGTAGGCTGTCGTCAAGGCCTTGTTAATGATAGTTTACATCCACAGCGATGATGTTTTTATTAAACACCGGGTAACCGGACTATATTACATGGATACATTGTACTCAAATGGTTCTAATTCTTTAGTAACAAACTTTCTTTGCCGAAACTTTTCGTCTGTTGTGTATATATTTAGCAGCTTAACAACTTGACAACAAATGTCGTGTTTAGAGTGATGACAGAGCGGTATAAATTGGGACTGTTTTGAACGACAGTGCGTGTTAGGGTGTTTCCACTATTGCTGTTAGACTCTTGACTTACTGACGGCTTGACATACATCACAGTACGTATATACGACAGCTGTTAAGAAAGGGGGATCCCTCGTCAAATACTTGAGGACAATTAGGCTTGAACACTTAGCTGCGGACTCCTATACCAGGATTTCCTAACTAACTATATCGCAATCGTCTATTAATACGGGTGATATCATATCCACGTGTTTCCTAACGGTAATCAGTGTTGAGTATACCGCTCTGGCAGACTGACACTGTTCGATAGCGCTCTCATCGATCAATACTATCAGCTGTACGTTAACTCAACTGAACGAAAGCAACTGTCGTCAACTTTCGTTTAAGCCACTAAAGGTATTGAATTAACTTTTTAAACTAATAACTCTGGCAGCTTACATTTTCCACTTTCTTAGTTATCTTCATTCATTCCGCACGAGCTTACCGCATCGCTGTAGGGACCTGCTATTATAGCGGCTGATCTTCTTCGCGTTTCTCGGCTAGGGTCGCTGAATCAGTGTGCCTGAGTCATTTGAGTGTAGGCCTCTCATTTGGTTGGCCAACCCCCCGTCCTACTCATAGCCCCTTACTTCTCACAGGGCCTTTAAATCAATATTCATCAACGATTGGACCTTAAATATAATGGACCTTTTTCTCTCTCTCTCTCTTTCAGACAGTCGCTCTTCGGTGAAACACGAGTCTTCACAGCGGGTTGTCATAGATTCTACTGATATATCCATATCGCATCCCACCTGAGAGGTTACCTGCGGCCTAGTTTGTGTTATTATTTACCTGAGTTAGAACCCCCGACCACCATGGTCTCAGTAACTGTCTATCTGGGCGCGCTACTCGTCGCCGTAACCATTGGAGCCTATTATAGATTTCTCTACAGACGCAGGTAAGCAAATCTTTATGCCTTATTCATTTGGTTTTTATATGAGATTTATTGTAATGAATACTGTCTTCACGTCGTGTATCAATTTTAAGGTGAAAGTCATGTAGAATGATTACGTGTTTATTTCCGTTAACTTCCCGAAGATTTGAGGGGATTCGTGTATTACCTGCGGCTTCTTTAATTACTAGCCTATGTTCTGCAGTTACGATAAACGTGTTAGAAGGAACGGAAACCGAGCTAAAGAAATGCCACTGTTTAAGCTAACCCTGCTAATCAATTGTCTGTAATATTTGATGTTCCCTGAAATAGCTGTGTGTTTGCCGCGAACAGCAAACGTGGCCTGGCCGTAGGTACCCAGCGGGAACCCCGGTCAACTTCCCGCGGTGTCTAACCCATATAGAGACTCTTCCTTCAGTTACATCGAAACAATCTCTCCACTGTTTCATGTACAACGTATTTTTTTAAAAAAAATCAAGTTATTGTTTTGGGGATTTCATTACTCTCCAATGTCTATGTTAAGATGTCCTTTCAATTAAACCGTCCGCAACGAAACCGTTGCTATTCTATAGATCGAAGAGAAAAGACAATTTTCGCAGATTCTCAATACTTTTTTGAACGAGTAAACATTGACATCTCTTTCTTTTTTCTGTACAGACGGAAGAACGAGCCTCCGCTGATTTCTGGCCATCCAATATGGGGAAGTGGAGAGGACTTCTCAAAACATGCCGTGTCGTTTCTACATCAATGTCAGAAGAAAGTTGGAGATATATTTACTATTCGGCTACTGAACCAACATTTGACAATAATTATGGACCCCCACAGTTTCGAACATATGTCCAGAGAACGTAATTTCGACTTCGATGTGATACAGAAACAAGTGAACCGCAATGTGTTTAGCTTCCAGTTGGTCGACGCTCGCAAGATGCTGAAGGAAGCAGGGAAGACAGTCCGTGGACCGTCTCTCACCAAAGGTATGAGAGTCTTTTCGGAGCACCTCAACGAGAGTCTTCTTAATGCGGGTACCATTGACCTTAACGGGAATGCCCTAGCTCCTTCCTCCTCGGGATGGGAGACAGACGAGCTCAGGAATTTCACATCCAAAACCCTCTTCACAGCCATGTTTTATACGATATTCGGAAAGGACTCCGGATCGGACCCTAGCATGTTTGAGCCGCAGATCGTCTACAGAAACTTCGACCAGTTCCATAAGTACTTCAACTACCTTTGGCTGGGAGTTCCTGTTGGCCTGTTCCCTAAAGCTTGTTCGTCTCTGTCTGTGCTGGTCCAGCAGCCCAGCTCCACCGAGTTCCTCTCCAGAAACGACCTCTCTGATTACATTCGCTTTTCGATGGAGTTCATGAAGGACAACGGGCAGTCAGAGGCGGACATCAAAGGACATAACTTGGTCTACCTCCATGTGAACTACAACACATTTCGGGTGGCTTTCTGGTGTCTCTACAAGATGATGGAAAACCCCGAAGCTTTAAAGGCTCTGAAAAAAGAAGTGTCCGATGCCATCAACTCTAAAGTTAATAATCGATTCGTTGGAGAAGCTAAAGATGATATTACATTTAATCAACAAGAAATAGAACAGCTTCCCATCTTAGGTAAGTTAGTTTTATTCTTACTACATTTATTTGCTTTCTCATGTGTCATATCTATGTATTTGATCAGACCGGGACATGCACATCGCGGGGAAAGAAAACCTATTTATTCTAGCGCACATAATACTCATTACTCTACACAATGACAGCGGGTTCCCGATGCATAATAAACCCCTGATATTTGAAAATTAAATGTGTTTATTTTATATGCATTTGAATTAACGAACATCTGCCAAAACATAGATATAGCTTGAGGTGACTCAACTTTTCAAATCAAGTAAAATAAATCTTTCGCATTGCCAGAGGTTATAGTTTGAGTTATTCTTGTTTATTGCAGATAGCATTGTGCAGGAAACGTTGAGGGTATCGAGTGGGGTGTTCATGGTACGATACGTAACGGAGGATACCGAATTCACGATGGACGACGGTCAGAGTTATTCAATCCGTGCAGGGGATCGAGTAGCTATCTACCCGCCAGCAAATCACAAAGATCCGGAAATATATGACAATCCTGAGGTAAATATTCCAATTAGTCCCCAGTTAAGCAAACAAACAAGTTTAATATGTGGAGGAAATGATAAATTAAGCTTTACAAATTTATTTTGATTCTAACGCGGCCTAGGCCTTATCGGTGTAAATCATGCTCGCTATTCAACACAAAGCTTAACATGAACCGCCGCATTCACAGGGAAATGCTGGTAAACATAAGAAAAAATTGTATTCAATGAGAGCTTTCTTGTATGACGTGTACAGCAATTTAGCCAGTCTAATTGTTTAACTGTTTCAGCTTTAAATCTTTTTCTCCTACTCATGTACTCATGTATGTCTTTCTTTTTCTTTCAGGCTTTCAAATACGACCGATTCGTCGACGCGAAATTCTTCAAAAACGGCAAAGAGCTAAAGAACCCCATCATGGCTTTCGGTTCAATTTGTCCCGGGAAGAGATATGCTTTATTACAAGCCAAATGGTATCTCTTTATGTTAGCTCATATGTTTGAATTTGAACTTGTAGAAGGTGAATCTACAGATATAGACGTTAATTATTATGGACATGAAATCTTACCTCCAACAAATGATGTTAACCTTAGGTACAAAATGAGAGACAGTTACAGATTAGAAAACCACCCAAGGTTATCGTTCGTCTGAGAACAAATAGAACTATTAACGAAAACTAGTCTCAACGAAGTGTTAACACAGCACTGGAATTGACCGACACCTACCACATATACGTTATTTATTTATTTATTGTACGTAATAGGGACGTGAAAATACCTATGAACTTAAGTATTGATATGTCGTGTGTATAAAAGACTATCTTGTGGAATCTCGAGTTTGACTGACAAACAGTTTAAAGAACCCTGTACATAATATTAACAAAAACTGACACCTTGTGAACACAAGGTCCATCATAATGGCTCCCACCGAGTGATCATGTGTTCATCGTCAACTGGTTTTCAAGGACTCCGGATCTTCTTCAGTACAATCTCCACCGGATCCTGACATATAAACACTTGGTTTGTGGGACCAAACACCCACGCCTGGAACCCCATCGGGCAGTCTGGATCGGGGGAGGCGGGGGGAGGGGTAATTGGATCCAAGGTCTAGATGGTACGAATCTTGGGTTTAAGATGTATATCGTAGACAAGCATTTATTTATCTACAACTCTTTGTATAGTACTTCTGCAATACGGGTAAACGTGCAAAATACCAAAAGTAACAAAATCACTTTATCATGAATTGATTAAATTAGTTTTGAAAGAGATCTTAATATACGGTGTACAAATACAGTAGAAGTCTATGAAATATTCATCTTGCCGTGAAATTGTTTGAATTTAATGAGGCCGTTTATGTAAGAACATCAGACAGATGTTTTGGTCATACATTTTTTACGCTGGGATATTGCGCCATATTTTGAAGCTACCAAATTAGAATCATTAAAGATCAGATTAAAGTTTCTTGAATGTTAAAAACTGAACTGATTATGTGTTGGATCTGGCTGCACACAGGGTGTATATTAACTGTTCATGGTGAAAACGAATCCTGTTGACGTTACGGTTGTATCAGTAACAAATGCTATTAAATGTATTTAATACTTCTTAACTCTTTAAATGTGATAATAATTCTTTTTCCGTCTCGAAAAACAAAACCATCCATATCATTTTGTATATAGTACTTGTTTCATTTTTGGCTTGTCCTATATGTTGTGAATGTTATATAGTGTGAATTTTACCCCCATTACCCCTTTGAGTCTAAACTCCGAGCCCGGTTGCATCTGCCAGACGATCGAGTGACGTCATGGTCGCCCGTGACGTGTCAATATGTAACCCCTAGTATTTGTATACATTAATTACGTAACTTGTTACACATTAACTGCCACTTCCTTTGTATTTAATTGTTATGATAAGTTATATTCTGGGTAGATTGTAAAAATGAGTGTATGGAATTCGTTCGTTTGATTGTTTGTTGCTGTATTTTTATTGTTCTTTTTTATCATGTTAAGGTTAACAATTTTAGCGTCACTCACAACAAAATTTGTGACCGCGAAAAGGTACAAACTTAATTGTACCGTCGATATATGGTGTTTTCTTGAGCTAATTTATTAACATGTTGACAGTTAACTTGTCATAAATTCAACTGGTTGTGTGTGGAATATGTTGCAATATAAAGACGAGGTCCATGAAAGGAGCAGATATCGCCATAATTTATCGTCATTTGTATTTAAATGACACATTGTTTCACCCACAATTTTCTACCCAAAGACTGATTTGTAATATTGGTGCTTATGTTTTTTTTTTCCTTAAAATGTCAATCCATATCTAAATAAATGATTTTTACTTTAAATGAACTCATACTGTTGTTAACACTCTCTTTTATTGAACCGATTTTCTTATGTGAGTGGACACACTTCGACTTCTTTGTCTGACCGCTTATGAATCGATGCTGGAGTTCAAAAATCAAACTGAAACGGGTTATGCTCTCATCGTTCCATCGCCAGGTCCAGCTGGTAGTCATTGACAGTCATCACGTTTCCGTATCTACTTGCAATGCCTTTGCATGCCAGTAGGCCTAATTGAAAAGCTATTTCAATAAAAGAAACTGGCAATATGATTTCTATCCAAAATTGCATGTAATGAAAATTGTGTCAAATTTGCCAATCCAATTTCGTCACTTGGCATTTATAAAAGTATAGGAGACCAACGGTCCATTGAAGTCTGGACCTTGGTTAACGTGACGAACAGCCGGGTTCATGCAAATTGTTAAAAAGAACTTCTGGTCTTAACAATTCATGGAAGAACCTGAAAAGTTGGTTTGCTCAGTGGTTCAACGTTGATACGGTTTCCTCTATAAGGTATTGCAATGTCAAACTCTATCTTCTAACGGGACAGTATCTCGTTAAGGTCCCGCACCCGAGTCCTCGCCTGTCCTTAATAAACGCGGTTTGTTGATGTCTTCCCGTTTCTAAAACGGGTGATCAATACTTTATAATTATATTTGACTGCCAAAGATTTTTTATTTATCAACATTAATAAATCTTGTAAACACGAGTTTTTGCGTGGGACGAGCGGTAACACCAGTGGTAAATAAACTAAACTTTTAAAAAACGGCAGGCATTTGTTTTTTCTGTAACATGCTATATTTGATTATTTTGCTCTGACATGATGAGTTCAGCAGACAGTGAAGCGTATTTGTTGTCAGCCTTGTAAACGTATTTGTTGTCAGCCTTGTAAACGTATTTGTTGTCAGCCTTGTAAACGTATTTGTTGAGATCTATCGCACTACCAGACAACTTAACGAAACCCCATGAAACATAACCTCGAGATCCAACTACCTGACAACGTAACGAAACCCCATCAAACACATATTGAAGATCTCACTCCCGGACAACATAACGAAACCTCATCAAACACATATTCAAGATCTCACTCCCGGACAACACAACGAAACCTCATCAAACACATACTCGAGAACTCACTACCTGACAACGTAACGAAACTTCATCAAACACATATTGAAGATCTCATTACCTGATAACATAACCAAACCTCGGCAAACACATTCTCTAGATCTATCTCACTACCTGACAACATAACGAAACCTCATCAAACACATACTCGAGATCTTACTACCTGACAACGTAACGAAACTTCATCAAACACATATTGAAGATCTCATTACCTGATAACATAACCAAACCTCGTCAAACACACACTCGAGATCTATCTCACTACCTGACAACATAACGAAACCTCGTCAAGCACATACTCGAGATCTACCGCACTACCTGACAACACAACGAAACCTCGTCAAACACACTCTGGAGATCGCACTACCTGACAACATAACGAAACCCCGTCAAACACACTCTGGAGATCTCACTACCTGACAACATAGCGAAACCCCGTCAAACACACTCTGGAGATCTCACTACCTGACAACATAGCGAAACCCCGTCAAACACACTCTGAAGATCTCACTACCTAACAACATAACGAAACCCCGTCAAACACACTCTGGAGATCTCACTACCTAACAACATAACGAAACCCCGTCAAACACATACTCGAGATCTGGACAATAAAACGATCCTATACCTTGCAACCTCGTTACCGCACCGCAACCAACTTGGTGTGGACTTCTTCTACAATTTAGCATGACAGCACCGTTAAACAGAAAAAAACATCACAACATCGTAGTTTCGAAGAACAGTTACAGTGCAACATCCGATCAGATGAATACAACAATTAATTGCATAGCTAGCAATAAAGCAACAAATAAATCAGACGGACACAAGCGGTAACAATCATCAAGATGTCCAGTTTGTAAAGCGCTTTAAATTGGGTGTATGTCATCCTATAGGGTTACCCGCCAAATTGTCATAAATACACTCAGTCATTTTGAAGTAGAGTAGAAAGGTTAAAACTGCTTCAACATATTCACATCCTATCATACATTTGGGTACTAGGCTATATAGCATGAGAAGATCGGCAAAGACTATTTGTTTTAGTTATCGCCCGGAAAAAACTTTTTTCGCTTTATAGTTTTTTACATGAACATATTGGCCTATCGTACGTTAAAATCTAACAAGGGAATATTCATTCAGATCACAAAGAAGCTATTTAACGCGACTGCTATGTATGTACTGTAATCAATGCGATAACGAAAGAGTCAAGTCGCGTAGATAACTGCTCACATAAATTGGGTTATCATTCCATAAATTGTGAGCATCATCAAGCTAATACAAAAGTCTTACAATCACAGAGACGATCTTCCTATGCTGACATGACCATTGCTGATACCCCCAGCGTAATGCCAACAACATACAGATTGGTAAACACCTGTATTAATATAAGTATTATTGAACATATATTAAAAGCGGATTTTTTAAATTTATTTTTCGTTTGGTTTGACTATTATACTATACTATATGAAAAAGCGTTTTGCTATGTGCTTGTTTTGTTTCACGTCCCTTTTATAGTTCACAGTACAAGTCTTTGTGTGGAAGAAAGGTAAGTCCCAGAACGCTGACATTGTATTATTAAGATGTCTGGGACGTTAGCACCCCAGGGCATGCGGAATAAATTACAGGTAAAAAAAAAATGGTTAGATCAAAGGCGTGTATTTCGTATTTACCTGTTGGGTTACATCACACGTTTGCCTTTAGCAAGAAATTCCTCCCACGGTCGCTTCCTGCGAAGTTTTTGAACCCTTAGACATTTAGGTGGAACCATGATCAAAGAGGATGTTTTTAATTATCTTTTCATAATCGCATATTAATTGGTAACGGCTGGATGATGAATGGATAGGAGTGATCCATGAATTTCTTAATAAGATAATTGCGGTGTTAATTATTTTAATCACGTCCAACAAAAGAAGTGTTAAATATAGGTATCTAGCAGACAAAGCCCCGGCGCTATATCAATCTTAACTATCACCTAATCCTTTAACTTCGACGACTTCTCTCTCTCACCTGTATTTACCTGGACAGCAATGTTAATTAATTTGTCCATTTATCTCAGGTGAGATCTTAATCACCTGACTGGATCGCCCTTGAGCTATCCCATAAACCACACTGTCAGTTCTAAGAAGCCGACATCTACTGGCTGGAATGATTTCAGTTGTCAAGATTTGTTGTCAAGAATGTCCCTTTATTTAATAGAATATAATGATCTTGTTTAAAACTGTTGCAATATTTCACTATATATCACTATACAAGGCTGTCTTATGTAAGAGTGTGTTTCTGTGTTACCCCATAAACCTAGACGACGTCAACAAAACCCCCAGCCTTTTGAACAACATATCGAGAAGCCGATCTCAACTACCTGGATTGATTTAAGTTCCGCCCCCACCCTACCCCTAAGAAGACCATTCTTTGGGCAATATGCATCAGTGATTCTATATGTTGGCTGCTTTTCCATCATACTGGATTGATTAAGACTGTCAAACTATGTTTTCTTCTTCAGGCTGATATGTCACAAAGCGATCTTAGCACACGTTGAACTACGACAACCGGTACTGACGCTATAGTGTCGTCATGGTAATTCCGTTCATCTTAGGCCAAGATCGCTTCGTGAAATGAGTCCCAGATGAATTTTTCTTTTTCTTTAGAATTGCTGGCCGAAATCATTGTTTCTCAAAAAATTAAAATGACCGCGTTAATAAAAATATTTAAATGATAAATGCTTATATAAAAATAATAATAATAATAAATAATGCTTATATAGCCCGAAGCCATCTAGCCGTATTGTATTTGTAATGTTGTCTTCTTATCCTGTCCCCATACGCATTCTTGATCCTCCCGTAAACATGACGTATTGATCGTTGAAAAAGGAGCCCGATGGTCACAATGGACTTCCTTAGTTTCTAATCTCCTCCAACAATTGATGAAGGGTCATCGAAATTAAATATAACTTAAATAACTGAAACTGAGTTTTGCACGCTATGTATACTTTTCAATATATTCTCAATTTTTGCTTCTTCTTGTTTTTTTGTATTTTTCCCCTTACTTTATTACGTGCGCCCTGTTTTGTTTATATCTTAATCTGTGCATTTTTGTCCGTCTAAGTAGTTTATATATCATTGTTGTAATGTTATGTCGTTTTTTCTGGTCTCTCAATACACGCCCTGTGGCTTTGTACATCAATTCGTGCTTGATTTCATTTCGGCTGGGTGTCAACTATTCGTATGAAGTCCTTTGCTTGTAAACATGCCAATTGACCTGTACACGCTCGTATTCATACAACATAGTTATAGCTTTTCAGTTGGTATCAAACAGGGAGACCCAGTGGATGAAATAAGTTATCGACTGTCGCTCAACGGGACCTTTTTATATTATTCCCAGATCTACAGAGCAGCCATATAGACATCAAAGAAAATGCTTGTGAATTAAAGTCTGTGTTAGACACGTTTTGCTAGGAGCAGAGGTGAAATGCTAACGGCCACCGCCGATGCAGGGAGAGCGCTTCCTTGCAAGCCGAGTCTGGCCGCATTTCATAAGTCACGGAGGGTCTGGTGAGTAATTAAGATACCGTCCCGGGGCTCGCGATTGCATCTCTCCACCTTCCTCAATACAGCCTGTCTTTATAATCCTAGATATTCTTGCAGGCCATCTAATGTGTTAAATACAGAACTAATTTGATCCGCCTGCCTCTGTCTGGCTCATGTTTGACCCGATTTCTGAACATTAATCCAGCCTACTTCATTTAAACCGCTCATCTGGCTTAATAACTATTACATTTTCTTTACAAATGAAAACTGTGACACAGAAAACAGTAGCAGTTTCCTTAAAACAGAATTATAAACTTGTATAACGAATATACGGCTCTTAATTTATTTTCCTATCATTGGGATTCAGTGCGTTTAATAAGGGACTCTTACAAGCGGAAAAATAAACTGGAGGCATTCAAAACAACACTAGAACAGCTTGAAATATGTTTACTTTTAAAACCAACATTCTCTCTTTAATACGGAAATCGTTCGTAACATCATTTACATAGTTTGCATAAAATAAAATCTTAAAATGGATTCTTATTTGATTGGGCTGGGTGAGTTTTGTTTCACCTCAGTAGACAGTCGGTGCATGGTCGAATTGTTTAATGTAGGCTACTTTAAAAGTCTAACCTGTTACCGAATTCACACAGAATCCCGGATATCATTTTTTAAATTTTTTTTTATTTAACGCCGCGCTTAAGGTTTGCGTGTTTATTTGCGGTTTTACCTATCACTTAAGGTCAGTTCATTTATATCAAGGCGTGTCAGGACGAAACTGGAAATAAACGAGACAACACGGCATATTTACATGACGCTAAACTGATCACCATTTCTTCGGGACTAGCATGAAAATCGAGTCAGGCGTTTCTCAGTGTCTTCATCCGTGGACCATTTACCTTTTGTTTAGACCTACTTTTTCATGTAAGAGTGCGCCAAAGAAATAAGGCTAAATTTGTGCATTGATTTTCTATAAGCATGTACCTTAAGCATAGTCCCCAGGGTAGATATTTAGCTGTACAATGTTGCCCCTTACCCCTTAATTGACCTACCTTTAGGGGTTTACACTGCATGGGTACTAGAACACAAAACAAGGACAGTATTTTATAAATAGGCTGAAACTTTTTTTCGTAAAGGGAATATAAAGGCACGCGACAACTTTATTTATATATACTTTGATTATCGCTCCCCAGATAATAAAATAAAAAAACGACCCCAAAATGTGAAAACGTGCGAGGCAGGCTAGAGCTAGGTAAAGAGTTGCTTAAGTGTACAAAGTGAATTATTATTGGGCTAGTCGTTAGATGTTTGACGTGGGTCGTTTAGATAGAGTGCCAACCTGGAGACGTCATCTTGAAATCCAGCGACCAGATTCAAAGTGTTTCAATTAGCCGAACGGCCTGGTTTTACACAAGTTATCTAGGTACAAGGCGCCAGTTCGAAATCTATCAGGCTTGAAGAAAGCGTAGGTACGGAAAGGTAAACATATACGTTCACCGCTGACGTCGTAAAATATCTTGTTAAACTGCGAATACCTTATGGGATATAAATGATAACAACGACAAGAAATTATAACATTTCCTTTTCTCTCTTTTGTGGTAATGCTCTCTTATTATTATATTAAACTGATACTGATCCACGCGAAAAGAAAGTATAAATTCTAGCTTTCAAAATAAAAGCCTGCTTCCTTGTAGAAAACAATGATACATGCAACTTTATTTCAGATAGAGCTGAATATGTTAAACATCTTGGTGTACAATAATCTGCGATAGCAAGTACCACAACATTGTTTTCCTTACTACAGTTCTAAAAATTCCAGATTATATTTTTTGAAACGATGCGTTATGATTTTCCCCCTACGATTCACACTACGATTTAAAGTAATCCGAATACAAAATATAATTTCAGGTCAAAGATCTAAAATACTGCTAAAGGTTTGTTGTAGCGTTTAATGTTAGATAAAAAGGGGGAAAACATAATTTAATCTAGGATAAGGAGTACGATTTAGACGGTACTATTGGTGCCCCGGTCGATGAAGCCTCCCCCACACGGTCTGTGTTGACACCCCTAGACGGTAGGTAGACCGTACCTGTTGAGACCTGTTCTAATACACTCCACATATGGTCGCTAATCCACACCCACATAGGCATCCAGAGAGGAAAACTACCGTGTTTACAAACACACAAATAGAGCGCTGAGAAGCTGCTACCAACCACTACAGAACGAACTGGCGCAACACATTCATTCCTGAATTGTAAAGTTTGGAGCAAATTGTCGTTTTTGGTAGTGTTCCATGTTGTTGGATAAAAGACCAAGATTATGGGGAATCCAGAATTGTCTATATATATCAACTGTTCTGTTCCTTTTGTCTTCATATCGTACAAAACACTAACTGGCTGAGCTAATATGAAACCTATTGCTTTTATACTTGATAATTGAATGTTTAACTGAGTCGCGATTCTCTGGTTTATTAAATTATTATAACATTGATCGATTGATTCGTTGATTGATTCTTTGGTATAGGTATTTCTCCCAAACTTACGAGAAATAACTGGTTTGCAATTTAAAAAAATTAAGCCTGTAATATAAAAATTTATCCGACTGTTGTTAACACTTATACAAATTACTTTAACAAGGCAAAAAAAAGAGGGAAAAATAAGGATTATACCTCTCTGGGGTATGTATTGTTTGGTCTTTAATTCTATTAGGAGTGTTGGTTAATTTCTAACAGAGGGGCGATATTGTTTATCTGGACAGTACTGCATGTCCTCACCCAGGGTCTTTTCTTCTTAAATTCCCACTCGATGCCCTGTCCGCCTACTCGCCAACTGAAAGAATCTTAGCCTCTTCAAGCTGTCATGGAATTTGAGTTTGATTCATACTAATAGATAAAAACACACTTTAAGCGTTTCACACATTCGCAATGTTCAGGTAAAAGTAGGTACCTATACATTTTTAATACGAACACAATCGGCTTATACTCCGTGGAGGTTTATGGTGCACCGCTTCGAAGTCTGGCACGGTTAAATATAGCCGTCTTCACGTCCATGTGGGATAACCGCGACACAACCTAAATCTTCTGGATAGAAGAGAAATCTTAAAATAAGCAGCATTAAAACTTCGGCTTAGTTCTTTGTACATCACGGATGCAATATGCATGTTAATAGTAGCACATTTGAGCAAGTTATCATGTCTCTATTTCTCATATCATTGGTAAGATTTGTTAGGCTGGCGCTACTTAAATAGTATCACCGAAAGCTCTTTTCAAATAAACCCTCATTTCAATTATTCATACTTAAAAATAAAACAAACTGCCTATATTTTCTGCCTTGGCGATAAGTTTAAAGGATGAGAGCCACAAGAAGTTGGTATGGTGTCTCTACTTCATCAATTTGTCTTTATTTTGTTACCCTCTGATTCTAGGTAATGCTGTTTATTTTTTGCATACCATTAGGTATATACAGCGTAAAACACCAAGCCAGTTATTTAGGTTTAACTACACGTATGATGACCGAACGGTATGCTCAAAGCACAAGTCCTCCTACCCGTAATTCTGGTAGTACCCTGGTCCATCAATGAGCAGGTCCTTAGTCGAAAAGACGCTCAACAAATCCACAGGTCGTTTCTACGTTTTTATTTTCTGGTAGTAGGGCAGTGAACCTAATAGACTTACACACGTGTATACAAAATGACTTGAAATATACGTCTCGTTTCCTTTTGTTTGTCTAATTAGTATTTCCTTGCCTCTTTTCTTTTTTCTCACTTTTTTTTTTATCTTAAAATCAGCCAGCTGCTCGCAATTTCGTATATCTTATGTTTATATAAAGCTTCTTTGACAAACTGGATTGATAATTATTTGTGTGGGCTATTTTACTTTTAGATGTAGAACTATACCGAGAAAGCCAACAATAACACACAAAATGAAAGAGTCATTTATGATTTTACTATCTTAATTTCAGAAATGTTATATAGCGGATATAATTCGGCACTATCTGATTAGGGCGTTAATTGTGAGCTCTCCTTATTTAACGACACACATATACCGTATACACAGTTAAATAACTAAACTTAATATAGAGTAGATTTTTTTTAATATCAAGAAGTTGCAAAACTTCCAATCGTCTATTATATATACTAGTATTCTTTTGATTAAGAGACACGTGGGAACTTCGTTGTTAAATAAAAATAGACCTGAACATTTCAAACAGATTTATAAATCTAGGAGCTGTAATCCGCATGAAAAGGATTCTCTTATTCTCGTTAGCATACAATGTAATTCGTAGATCCTCTTCATCAGAAATAAACAAAATCTATGTTATGAATGAAAATAATGCACAAGGTTGTACGCTTTTTATGTCAATTTACAGAGAGTGTTAATATATCATATTTATATAGTTTATAAAATGTCCTAGGTTGTACCCTAGATGACATATTCTGGATTATAAAGAACCCCTCACCATACTTGTTCAGGTTTACTTTAGATGACATATTCTTTATTCCAAAGAACCTTTCATCGCACAGGCTGTTCAGTTTTAGCCTAGATAAAATATTCTTAATTCCAAAGAACCTTTCATCGCACCTGCTCAGTTTTACCCTAGATGACACATTCTGGATTCCGAAGAACCTTTCACCGCACCTGCTCAGTTTGACCCTAGATGACACATTCTG
>JAVFBZ010140332.1:0-14932 GCA_032466195.1 Katharina tunicata
GACAAATTCAACCCCCTTTACAACTTATAAAACTACATTTTATGCAAAGGGTAAGAAGTGTAGACATGCAATTTTGATGAAGTTCAGATTTTAAATTACCAGAAAATGTAAGTTTTAGTTCCAAATTCACACTTGAAGATTAAAAAATTTACTTAAAGTTTGTGCACTAAGAGGTTGAATTTGTTGAGGATTAACTATTGTTTATTAAACTGCTTGGTTGTTAATTGACCTACATGCAGTTATTTCATTCATATAACGGTTGAGTACACATGTAGCTTTAAGATAAATTCATAATCCAAGTCATCAAATAACTGGCAGAGTGATGTTACGCTTATATACCTTATGTACCTTTTCCAAAACACCTGTGTGTCAAACACAAGACCCAATGCGGAAAAATGTCACAAAAGGGGAAAATTAGGAGCACTGAAAATCTTTCCCCTCATGGATGAGTATTGTTCCTTACTTGAACAGTTTTTAACATTCATCAAAATTGATCTGCTTTTAAGTCCAAAGCACCTTTTAACAACCTTAACTACATGTAGTGTTACGTTTCTGGGAGTTTTGATTGATTGATTGATTAGTGTTTAACGCCATGCGGAAGGGGTATTTCACTGATAGAACGGCGGTGTATAACAACAAAACATGGGGACTCTTACACCAAAAATCTGAGATATTTACCAATAACATGACAAATTTCTTTTTATTATATATGTCAGATTGATTGATTGATTGATTGCTGTGCTCAATGGTATTTCACTTATATGAGGGCGGTGTATAAAAACAAAACACAGCGACTCAAACACCAAAAAATGTTAAGTCACTTAAGTGTTATGGCTGTTGAAAAGACAATGTTCCTCCAGTGCTAAGTATGACATCATGAAAATAATATGGAAACATATTGCCCTTAGCCAGAGGGTCTGGGGGTTTTGAAGTTAGAACCACAACAAGCCACCATATTAAATGGAGGAAACTAATCAGTCTACATTTGGAATGAAATATGAACCCAAAAGTAAGAAATTTCAAAGCATATCTTTACCTCGCTCTGCAAGTTTTTGGTGTTCGTCTGTAACGGTCAATGCAATCTTGAGGTATCTTAAATGGTTGGTCCTCCATGTAAACTGACTCCAAACCCATCTCTAAATCAGGGGTGTCAATCTCACTGAGGATTTCTACGGAGTTTTGCTGGTCCTCTGTTAACACCATGGGGCGTCTCAGGTCAGCTGTAATACTGATTTCTGTGGCAGGGACATTTGGATCACCCTATCATAATCAAGACAAAGGCAGTGATTACTTGAGAAGGAAAGATTATTTCACTCAAATCACAGTGATTGATTGATTGATTGATTGATTGGTGTTTAACGTCGTACTTAAAGGTATTTCATTTATATGACGACGGATTCTTCACTTCTTAATCTGCTCTACTCAATATGGCGGAAAAACCGGGAGGAAACCTCGTAAAAACCGCAACTGCGATTGCCAAAGTCACCTCATGTGACTCCCTCATATACCTCAGGCCCACTGGGAGGCTTGAACCCGTGCGGTACATCAAAGGAGGATCTGCAGTCAGACGCGCTAACCACTGAGCCACGACGTGGGCCCCTAAATCACAGTGAGGTCTCATTGTGGCCAATTCCATGCTTCCATAACACAGTCTCTCTGAACAGTCTCTGAACACAGTCTCCCGAGAACACCCAGCTTAGCACATCACGTACTGACACCATGACAGCTTACAGGGTTCTATTCAGGTTCTCACTGCGGAAGGAGGACTCTAATAAAAAATCAAATGACCATAATTCTCCAAAAAATAAAATGATTTATTACTTAAATGTAATTTAATAAACTAATTGTCCTCATCTCTGGGTTGTACAAGGAAAATCAATACATAAAATCAGCTGTTGCCCAGAAATCATTACAATCGTTTGCATGTAAACTATCAACACAGTTGCTCATCCTTAAATTCTTTTTCTAACAAATCCAATAAGGACTCAAGAAAATTTTCTGGATAGAACACTGGCTTACTACTCAAACAGATCATTTGTTTTTTGCTGATGTCTTCTGATTGAAAACATGCACAGAGTGGTATAAAATAAAACAGAGACTCTTACTTATTGGCAATTATAATTGGTTAAGAGTAAACAGTTACAACTAAACTTAACTTTTGTTGTCATTTCAATCAGTTGTGATGTATGATAGTCATTGAATTTCCACTAAAACTGAAGGACAGGATTAAGCCAAACCTTTAATATCATACCGTCAAAAATTATCAACTTGTTCAGAACATTAAAATATGAAACTAATAAAACATGACACATCGTCAAAGATGATTTGTTTGATTGGGGTTTTCCCATAACACAATAATAAGGTTATTTCATTCATATGATAACATACCAGTCCAATGAGCAAAGAGAACCACCCTAAACGGCACAGATACACAGAAGACATCACAGTACATTAACAGGACCAGACAACAACACAAAGTGGTTTTCTGATTTTCTTTAGCTCAGAGAACACCAGGGCACAGCATGATCAAACCCAAACACCCGCTGATATATGACAGACATTTTTCGTGTCTTTATATCTGTTTACCATTGTTCTTCTTTATTGAATTTTTATTTATATTTTTACGAAAGTTTAAATAGATTGGAAAGAAAATTATCTAAAACAGATCTTCAATTGAAGGGAGACAACAAAGTATATTTCTGGCTGAAATAAATAAGGGGAAATAACTCACAGTGACTTTCATTCCATGAACCTCATTTGTCTGCCCCTGATAGGTGACCAGTATAAGCTCTATCCCATGACTACCATAGTTCCCCTTATAAAGCCCTGGATCAACCAGTTTTACGGATGGCTTCAAAGTAGGAATTTTTATTGGTGTCAGCAAACAAGCATTGTGTCTGAAACAGAAATAGTGGCCAAAAATTCATCTTAATGTAACATAAATTCCAAAATTTAAATAATGTATAAAACTACTTTCTTCTTGAACATACAAGAATGGCTTTATAGAAATTTGAGGCCATTCATTGTCTGAGGTGAATGATATAGTTTATTTATTTAAAGGCACTATACTGCAGAATTAAGGCCAAAAATCTACGATAATACCTGGGTTTACGTCATACTTAATAAGGTTATACTTACAAGTATCTGAGATATTAACCAATAACATGACAAATTTCAGATGGAATGATTGATTGATTGATTGATTACCGTGCTCAAGGGTATTTCACTTATATGACGGCGTTGTATTCCAACAGAAGATGGCAATTCTTACACAACCAATGTGAAGTCACTTAAGTGTTATTGCTGTTGGAAAGATATTGTTCCTCCAGTGCTAAGGATGACAGCATGAATATAGTCTGGAAATACACTGCCCTTAGCCAGAGGGCCCTACATCCTCTATTTATTTTCACTTCACTACATTTTTTCCAGACTTACTGCATTTGCATGAGAATATGAAATTTGATGATGAGTAATTCTCTCTCATGAAACACTGGCCCGTGATTTCCTGTGTCTGTCTCCTCTAAAATCCATTCTTCTAAGGCCTGACATCAAAAGAAAACATAAATTAAAAACCAAAATATGACAAACAGTACAAGGTCCTTTCCAAGGAGGAAATATTGAAAATGTGCCTGATCTAAACACGACTTATCATCTCTCACACCATTATATTGTTGGCAGGACATACAGGCATCAATTGGAAAATATGCAATGGTCGGCCATATTGGCGGCATAATTTAGTTGAAATTGGTCCCATCCATGCTCTGAGCTGATGGAAGCTACATTTACTTTATTTTCAAGCTATGATATTCACATCATATAGACAAGTGAATATTGCAAAATACGCATTGACAACTATATAAGTGGGTGGAATTTGGTGGAATGCAATCAGAATCCGCCTCCCGCTTACCCGGCCGTGCACCAAAAAATAAGCGGGTGATGTGTTGCCTTCGAGTGGTACTGAACAGCAAGATTCTATCAAAAGGCACCTAGCCAGATAATATGTAAGATTTGGTTCACTGTTGTACTTCACAACAATATCCTTTTCAGAGGCACCTGGCCAGATACCACTGATATTAGCTTCAATCACAATTACTCCAACAAGGATTGTTTTGTGACATTTGTTCCGATGACAACTGTTTCAAAACAATTCCTTTAACATCAACTACTGCTGCGACATTAATCCAGAATGTTGGCAATTGTAATTTGAGAAACTTTTACCCCAATTCTTCAACCTTTTCACCCTCTGAGGTTTTTGCAACAATAAGACTTTCAGTCAGACTAACTTGTTAAATCTCAGACACAGAGGCTAATAAATAAATTATACAGTAGGCTATAATAAGAAATTAATTATTTATAATTGGATTACGCTCTTGCCCAAATTTGTTTGTGGTCCAATTTGATGTTTCCTATTCGACTAAACACACTCAGAGGGGGTGAAATGGTTGGAGAATTAGGGTAGCCAATGTTAATTTGTCTTTTTCCATTTTGTGCCACTGTTACTAGAACAGTTGCTGCTAAGCCTAATATTGGCAACTCTAATCATAAAACATAAATTATGTTTACTTGAGTGAAATGAGCTGATATTTAATTTGACCAGAGACTTACCACTTCCCGTCCTGCGGGATGCTGATGTAAGTTGAGTTCCAGGCATTCTAACTCCAGAGATAATCCTTCTAATGGATTTGCCTGAAAAATAAAATGACGTTTCAGGAGATTGTCTGTTCTTTCATTAGATGGTTTGGTGTTTAAAACCAATTCTTTCATTAGATGGTTTGGTGTTTAAAACCAATTAAAACTTAAAACATATGGTGTAAATACAATTGCATCCAGGACAGCCAAAGCACAACTGATAGTAAGTGCTCCCTGGAAGACAGTATTTAGATGGCCAGCATAGTTCGTACTAACTTTCTCAATACCCAATATACACAAACAGTTTATACATTCACTGCAGGTATTTCCAAATGGCTTGTTAATACCCTTTTTCATGTCAAAACGCCACTGATGGAAACCATGAAGTCAAATTTTATCATCAAAGTTAACAGTCTTATAATTCAAATATTTAAATTGGGTCTTCTCTAGAATAAAGATCACTTTCTCTACTTTGTGGATTTGCTATATAACACAACTAGAAAATGTTGAGCATTTGAAGGCTAAAGCAACCCGAGCATCCATATTGTAGGACAGAATTTGGACGAATACAATACCATCCATTATCTTAACAGAATGAGCTTTATTCCGAGTTTTAAGTTAATGAGTGAATTTGTTTTAAAGTTGCGGGGTTCACAACAGAAGTTTGTTTGTTTGTTTGATTGGTGTTTAACGTCGTACTTAAAGGTATTTCATTTATATGACGACGGATTCTCCACTTTTTAATCTACTCTATAAGGCGGAAAACCGGAAGACAACCTCGTAAAAACCATTTTCCAAGTTTGAAAATATTCAGGGGCTTTAAATTGTGTTCACTCCAAATAATGGTGGGGGCAACAACTATCTAACCTTCAAAACTGTAGTACACTTGTGAGGCCCGAAATATCCCTTGTGACAATTCTGTTCAGCTACCCTCTTCTCTGGATTGAGGCTGATCGAGAATAAAAGTTTTAATCGTAGACTTGCTTTGACATCGGGCTCCCGAGGCGGCTGACAATCATAACCAGCGATTCTACCATGTTCATACTGAAATTCAAAATGTTACACTTTTATATCACATATATGACATACACATAGCAGTTTACATGTAGCTGGTATGGATTGATTGATTAATTGATTGGTGTTTAACACGTTGCTCATGGGTATTTCACATATGATAGCTCTATATTCCATTAGAAGATGGCAACCCTTTACACAACCACAAAATGTGAAGTCACTTTAGTGTTTTTGCTGTTAGAAAGATAATTTCCCTTCAGTGCTAAGTACACTGTAAGACAGCATGAATATAATCTGGAAACATACTGCCCTTAGCCAGAGGGCAGAATGGAACAAATTCAAGGTTTATCTGTTAACCCCATTTTCTTAGTGTTTTGTGAAATTAAGTTACATGAAACCATATAGCAAGGTGGTGGGACAGATCATTTATGATATATTCCTGAGCAGGCTTAGACAACAAGACCAACTTACATGTACATGTATAGATGTATATTTACAGTCGTTCATAATTACATTGATATTTATTCATAAGTTTACAGTATAGGCCTACCTTTATTGCAAACTGTCTGTCAGACCAGATTTTGCACAACAAAAGGGTAGTTAGTACCAAAGATTTACATGTACAGTTAACACAATACATGTATGTTGTACAGTTACTTTCAGTATAAATCTACTTTGTTCACTTCCATGAACGAGATCAGACAGTCACAAGTGAGATGACCCTAGGTACTAAAACATGTGCCCTTGAGGTCGAATTTGTTGAGGATTTAGGATAGTAATTGTTAAGTAGAAGCCCTATTGTATCATCAGCTACTGTTATCTTGTGCATGTATGTTAAACTCAATATACGTTCTTTTCTTTTTTCTAACCACACTCATGTACTTGAAAATGCAGATATCTTGAATGTTTTGTCATCACACTTTTATCAGAATTCAATCAGCTATGACTTACAGGTGAAGAAAATGGATCCTACCTTTACATATGTTAACCCTCCATAGGGGGCATTGTGTGGCTGCCATAACCCAACCATTCGTCCATGTCTATGTAAAACTGTCAAATAAACAAAAGACAACATAGCATACCAGTTACCCAGTGTTTGTAAAGGTTGTACATAGTTCAGTTACAATAATTTAAGGAACTTGTATAGTATTAGCCAGAGAACAAAAAACTTGTCTCAAATCACTATTTTCACATAAACAGGGTGTCTCATTTGACGTAAACTTGCCTTATCATTCCCATGTTAAAATTAATTTTAATGGGGTGCCTTAAATGGCTTCTTGTGTGTCTCAAAGAATTAAACAGACACCCCTCTGGCTAACGGTATGCTTACAAGGTCTTGGATATTAGCCACACAAGGTGTCTGTAAAATACAGCGACACTTGGCCTCTCTTGTAGCAAACAAAGATAATGGAGGACAATTACAGGACGCAAAACAGGATGCAACAACAAATCGGCTGTATCATGAGCTCCAGGGCACAAGAAGATTCGGTCAACCGTCCACTTTAACTCATCTTCTGGCCAATCAGAAGGCCATTATCATTTTAGCAATATTATACTTGATGCAATGTTTGTTATTTCTTAATGAATATAAATTTGTTACATTCATGACATTTAAAGGATGAAATACTATAACCAGTTTACCTTTGGTATAAATATCATAAAAGGAAGCCGGATCCCAGCCTTCTTTGCTTCTAAAATCATACTCTGAAAGACAAAAAACAAACTTATTTAAGTAAAAAAAATTATCAAGAAATTAAAGAAAAGTGTCTCAAATCCTTCTCATTACATGGTACTAAAATTATTTGACCAATCTCAAAAATAAAAAAGCAAACATTAGTACAGTGTTTGATAAGTTTCTGGTCTTTGGGAGTTTCCTTGTGTTTCTTGTCAGGCTGTTCATGACATTACACGTATCTGTGTTAGCCGTAAATATGTGTAAAAAATATTTAGAAGTCAGCATATCAATCTACATGTAAGTGTTGGTTCATAGTTTGTATATTTCAACTACTGCAATTCCTCAGCGATTTTGAAATACTTAACAGTCTTGGTCGAGGTTGAGATTTCTAACGTATGAATTGTGTGAAGTGTTCTGGCATATGTCTGGTGAGTAATAAAACAGATTTAAAAAAAAAACAGAAAAGCCTACCGACCTTCCAACACCAACTTTTTAGAGACAAGTAAACACATCTTTTCGATTTTGTTGTTCATTTGTTTATTCTGAGCTATTTTGCTCATATGATGGGGTTCCAGTCCATTGAGTGAAGCAAAAGCACCCTAAACAACACTGGGAACACAGAAGACACCATAGCACTTTCTGACGAACATGATTGACGAAAAAAAAAGGACACTTGTAAGAAAAAATCTGCTTCCTGACGCATGCTAGTTTGGAGCACAAGGCCTCAGAAAGCTCCCACCAACCACCTGCGACGATGCAAAGAAATGTAAATGTATGTAGTGAAACCCAGACAGAAACCTTCTAAAAGCATCATTTCATCTCCATGGCAACTGACAACATTTTCTCAATAACTGTGTGGTCAAGATACAGACGAGTGTCTAGCCTGCATGGTACACCACAGCAGACTTGTGTTTTAACCAATACCATTCCTTGCTAAATAGAATTGTAGATTAATATTTCTGGACACGTTGGCTAAAATTGTAGAACTAATGACAGAAGCAATGCAGTGATATGTTTCAGTTTGTTTGTTTGTTTGATTGGTGTTTAACGTCGTACTTAAAGGTATTTCATTTGATTGGTGTTTAACGTCTTACTATTTCATTTATATGACGACGGATTCTCCACTTCTTAATCTACTCTACTCGATACGGCAGAAAACCGAGAGGAAACCTCGTAAAAACCGACCCCGCGATTGCCAAAGTCACCTCGTGTGACTCCCTCATATACCTCAGGTCCACTGGGAGACTTGAAACCGTGCGGTACATCAAAGGAGGATCTGCAGTCAGACGCGCTAACCACTGAGCCATGGTGCAGGCCTGATATGTTTCAGTAGAATTTTCCGGCAATACCTAAAGATCAGTCCTCTAAAATGTTCTTGATAATCAGCATATTTTTTGCTTTACTTGAAAAAAATATGTAAATGTGAATTTAGGAAAAAAACTAAAAATTACTGTATAAAATTAATACAAACTTCATTTCATGGCCGTACTGACACAAACTGTTGTAAAAAGCAGCTTTACACAAACAATTTGATTAATTTTAGGCAACCTATAAATTGGTCTTCCTAAAATTAGTTTAGATAAACATGGCATGCATTGGGAGACCCATCTCCCCAACAGCACAGGCCCGATTGATTGATCGGTGTTTAATGTCACATTCAGCAGTTTTTTCAGATACACTGTGGCAGCACAGGCCTGAAAGTTATATAGTGTGCGACTGTACGTCACATTATGAAAATCAGTTGCTATAGTTCAAAAGAGACAAATCTAAATTTAATCTTGACAATTCAAGTTTATCAACGGCTAGTATACATGTTTGCTGTACCAGAAGTCCATTAAACCGTCTAATAATGTATGAAGTGACTTA
Organism: Katharina tunicata; assembly: GCA_032466195.1. NCBI lineage: Eukaryota > Metazoa > Mollusca > Polyplacophora > Chitonida > Mopaliidae > Katharina > Katharina tunicata. Next base: position 9,185 of record JAVFBZ010140332.1, read on the forward strand.
TGACACAAAGAGACTAAAAATTACACCCATCTTTTAATGATGCATTCTATGTAGCCTACTACACACCAGATGCTTGATTGATTGATTGATTTGTGTTTGACGTCATGCTCAAGGAAATTTCACTTTTATGACGGCACTGTATTCCAGCAGAAGACAGCAACTCTTAACACAACCATAAGATGTGTAGACACATTAGTGTTGTAGCTGTAGGAAAGATAATTCTCCTCCAGTGCTTAGTACATGTATGACAGCATGAGTAATATCTGGAAACATGCTGCCCTTAGCCAGATGCTACAAACCAGATGCATAACTGATACACTGGTCTATAACAACCACAACACACCTGACCTCTCAACCTTAGTGTCAATCAATTGACCTGTCAAATTACCACTATACATGTTACATGTATATGAAAATTTAGACTAACACAACAAATACACAGCCTATATCACAGAGGGTCAGCTTAACATGAGGTTCATGAGTGATGATATTGACATTTATCTGTTTTCTGAGTCACTGACTACTGGCTGGTGTTTGTAATTCAGACTTTTGTCAACAAACAAAAGGTTAAACATACACATATGGCCAAACAGTACTCTTCAATGAATACTGATAACATCTTTCTTAATTTGTCTATACAGTTTCATTTGGTATGTACGAATGTACATTGTACCCAAGTGCCAAAAAAGATGGAAATAGAAATATCTGGAGTGAATTTATTTGTTAAAAAACACAGATTCTTCTGACATGTCTGAAAGAACGAGTATAAAATTTTGTCAGAGGATGAAAATGCATTAATTTTCATCCCTGCCAATATAATAGTTTGAATGATATTTTATGCTGTAGATACTGGTATATTAAGACAGCAATAAATCACCAGATGTATTTTATATATTTTTATAAAGAGTAATCACACTGGCACAGGGATGTCGACTAATTAAAGCTGATTAATAATCTCTTGTTCTAGATATAGGCTGCTTTGTTGTTTTTTTATATATGATATTTAGAAGAGAAAAAAATGTTTCGAGGAAATTTCTGTTTTTTGTTTCTACTCATTGCAACAGGTAAGCCTACATGCATTGTAAAGAAGAAAAAATCCAGCCTCATAACCCCATATCTCCGAACGAGACTTACATAGCCTATGGTATCAGGAGTGTTAGTCAGAAGGCTCTGAACAAACAGTTTTTAAAAACATGATAAAAACAAAATCAACCCTGTAAGAGTAATTAGATGTGTCAATAATTATTAATCCAATATGAAAGAGAATTCTATACAGCTGGGGTAACATTGATGAGTTGTTGTTGTTGTTATTGTTTGCACTTTAACCTCCTACATGTTGTGAAAGAGAAACAGAAGCCCCAGACGCCCCCAGTAACACATGTCATGACGATGTAATAAATAGATAATATTTGATTCAAGATCTATAGTTACATACAAGCTATTTATTGAGCTTTAGTTTACATCTACTTCAGTGTTGCATAACGAAACCACTGAGCCCTGTAACAAATCTTGAGCTTTATATCAAATGGCATCTATAAACATAAACAATAACTAGTCTAAAGATTTAACATACATGTAGGATTTTAATTGACTATAATCTTCAATTACAGAAGACATAGGGAGACTTGGTTTACAACTAATTAATTAAACCTTGTAAAAAAATTGACGATTATGGCTTTCTGCATGGTAACTTGAACCTATTTGTTTATTCTGATATTCCAAAATTCCAATCTAACAAGGTGAAAATTCTTTAAATTTTCAATTTGTGGCATTAAAATCGTATAAGGTTGCTTGAAAGTATGTAACACTGTAATCCACATGAATTGAAGACATGTTAAATGCTTGTCTGCAGACATATTTTGTATTCTGTGAAACATTTTTTTACCCATTTGATACATTGATATTTATTTCAAGCATAACTTTGTAAAGCGGCTATAGCCTATGAGTTTGTTCAGAGTTCAGAGTGTTGGCATAAAGTAACATTTTTCAGCAGAATTTGTCAGTTTGGTCATGAAATGTTAGTTTGTTTGATTGGGGTTTTGCGCCATACTCAAGGTTATTTCACTTATATGACGGTGTGCCAGCCCGCTCAGTGACGGAAACCACCGTAAACGACGCTGGCAACATGCAAGACAGGACAAAACATTACATAAAAAAACAGGACACCACAACTAATCAGCATCCTGTGCCCTTTAACTCAGGGAGCACAGGAGGCTCCCACCTAACCACCCGCGGTCATGAAATATTTATTAATATTATAAAGCAATTTTGGATTATTTCTAACTGCACATTTAAGCATTTTTTAAACATCAACTTAAAGATTATGCAAGTACAGGCAGATTTTTAGGTCATGCCGGAAAACTTTACAACACTGGCCTGTATACATGTATAGTGATAACATTTGCTTGATTTGGGTTTTCAATAGTAGGGCCTACTAACATGTTACAAGGTTATGAACTCATATCGTCATACATCACCATGTCATATGTCAACTTGTCAGCTAAAAGGATGAAGGAATTAAACCACTTTCAACAACACTGGCAACATACCAGACAACACAGGTTATTACTAACAAAACACGAACCAGGACACTGTTTTGGTTTTTGGGTGATTTAACTGTCTTACACTCCCCAGTGAATGCATGGATTCTAGTTCAGAGATGTTTGTAATTATAATGGTCCCTTTCTTACCGTAAAACCGACACAAATATATCTCACAAAACAGGACACCACAAACAAATCAGCTTCCTGATTAGAAGCATAAATCGAAATTGAAAGTTTTACATAGGGATTTCTGATGCCCCTCAGAAACTCGAAGAGCACCAGCCACCAGGGTAAGGGAGTTCCCACCCAACCACTCGCCTCCATTGTCAGCTGATTATACAAAGATGGGGAAAATAAAGTACCCGTACCACTGCACCAAAAAAAAGGCAGTATAAGTGCAAGAGTTTAATGTACTTATGTGATTAGTTTCACTTACAAAGAAGTTTAAACCAAGCTTTCACAGACTTAGTTACAGACCATCCTAAACAAAGAAAAGTGACGGTTTAAATTAGGTCTTCCGTTTGTTTATCTCGATTTGACATGACCGACTTTTTGACAGCTAGAAAAACTGAGTCATAAATTCGACAGCACCCAGCAAGCAGATGATCACTTTTCCAGCCATCTTACCTTTCAAACATCTTTTTTGCCAAACGAGATCGACAGACAAGGCATCTCTGAACTTCTTGCAAACTCTACAGACGCTGGCCAGCTCTACCCCGGGTAAAAATGACAATAAAAAGGATAGCAATTCTGGGGGTAGGTCTTCCAGGCTCGCCATGTTCTCTCTACAGCTGGTCAACTCTCCACTTTGTGGCTTTATATACTTTGCCTTTTATTGATATGAGCGCGTCAGAAAATCCCCGCATACTAAGAGAATCAGGGTCATCAAAACCAGTTTGACCTCATAGAGGCAAAAGTTCACTCTTACAAACGACCTTTTCGGGTCATTTCGACTTTAATTATTGTCTTACTTTTGGACCGTCAAGTTTCGATAAACTAGAAACTTGAAAGTAACATCACGAGAAGAAAAGAAAAAATCAATTTTTAAGAAGTCTCAAAATAAATAACGTTCACAATCAGTCGTTAGAATGAATCAATCAATATATGGATCATTAAACAAAACCCAATTATAGCAGATGAAAGACGGAGTCAATCAATCAATCAATCAATCGAATAATTAAGTGACAGAGCCAGTCAGTCGATCGAATAAATCGATAACTGTCAGTCAATCAATCAATCAATACATCAACCAATCACTCAACCAGCCAATCATGCAACGTTCCAACCAACCAGCCAATCAATCAATCACCAATGTCATTTATCTTTTTTTTTTCAGAAGAGAATGAAATGCCGAATAATTTGTACTTATAAATATGTTTATTTGTATTTAGCTATATACCCGCCCTGGAGAGAAAGGTTGCCCAGTCACCTGAGTGAAAGGACTTTAATTCATGTTTTGTGTAAGTACCGCATCCGTAAAATCCCCAATAAAACAAAAAAAACTAGAACCTGTAACCTTGAAACAAAAAGAAAGCTAATGGTATTCTGACTAAAATCCACTGAAAAACTACTTTTGATGGGAATGTTATTGTACATGTAGCAAATCGACCTAAACTTTTCTCTAGATCAATAAAACTTATAATTTGTGCCGACACACTCAGATTAAGAGGTGATTAATAGTTGAAGAATGTCCAGTTTGCATTCTACAGATACTCTCAGCGTTTTCATTTCAACTTAGCCAGACGAATTTTCTGAGATCTATTAAAATACATAAAGGTTTTCGGTAAAGCATGACAAAACTGTAAAAATTTACAAAAAATCGGCTTGCTGATTCCGCTTTATAGCTCTGGGCCGGTTGCTCAAAGCAGTGTTAGCTGTTAACACCAGATTAAATCACTAATAGCGGTACTAGAGAAGGCTTTCAACATGGCGTGACATCATCTGAACAAGGATTGAATATAATACTGCTTTGAGCAACCGAACCCAGAACTAAAGCACCTGCAGGGCACAGGAGGGAACCATCCAACCACCCAGTCATTTTTGTTTGGAGCTAGTTTAATCACCATATTCTCTCATCTCGATTAGGTAAAGCATGTCAGTGGTAATTATAGTACCAGAAGCATACACTGGTCTCGGTCTCCAACTAGCTGTCATGCAACTGTTGCTGTCCGTGAAAGGCTTAATTAAGCAGTACCTGGAAGCTGGTTTAATGTATTTTCTGCTCCTTCGGGTGAATTCCTACCATCACTTTAATTACCCTGCAGACAAAGGGACATTCTACTTTTAGGATGAGTCTTTGACGTTGCATTAACTGAAATGGGAATTTGCCGTCATTGATCTTTCAGGAGAAAGGGATGATGGCTGTTTGTTTGACCAGCATTTTACGCATTATACGATTGGTGTGTAACGTCGTACTCAAGATTATTCCACCTATATGACGACTTTGCATTGCCGATGTAATGTGGAAAACCGAGAAGAAACCTCGTAAAAGCCACCCTGCAAACTCTGCAGCCACCGGAAAACTTCCGTTATGTATCTAAGGTCCACAGGGCTTTTAACGCTGTACTTAAGATTTTTTCACTAACGTAACAGCCTCCTAGCCCAATTGGTAAAGGAAACCACCCTGAAAAGTAACCAAACCCCCCACGGAAGGTACGATGCAAGCGCTGCACTATGTATGTTGTTTTTCAATAAAGAAATAACAATACTAGCATACAAAAGTGAGATATTTATTTATATAAATAAATATAAATAAATTTTCTACTAAAGGCCACAATAGGTAATTGTAAGTAGTGACTGTTTACATTATTCTAAAATTATCTATGGAAAAACATGATTAGACAAATGTTACACTAGCACAGTGTAGAATAACAAACATTAACAAATCAGTTTAACACTAACAATCAATGAGAAAATATATGTAGGTATTATTAGGTAACAAAGATTAAAAATATGTAATATCTGACATTTCTTACAAAATTTAAACAAAGATAACATATAATACTTGCAGTATTACAACCTTAACAGACTTTCCGATCATCTTTCACAATAAATCATTATTTTAACATATTCTATTGCTTTATGGTGGTTAAAATTGTCTTCATACTCAAAGGTATAACATACAACACTTATATTAAAACTTTTACATTTTCTGTGTTCGGCGCAGAAAAAAAATGTGATAGTCCTGGCACGAATTTGAAAAAAA
>JAVFBZ010140343.1:5822-21525 GCA_032466195.1 Katharina tunicata
AGGTTACGCAGATCTTGACTTTTCTGTCAGGTGATACAGATCTTGGTGTTAGGGTAAGGTATTGTAGAACTTAACGGTCAGGTTACCCAGAACTTGACTTTTTTGTCTGGTTATACAGATCTTGGAGTTAGGGTAAGGTATTGTAGAACTTAACGGTCAGGTTACGCAGAGCTTGACTTTTCTGTCAGGTTATACAGATCTTGGTGTTAGGGTTAGCAATGCTGTCAGGTTATACACTCCTTGACTTTACTGTCAGGCAATGTGTAGCTTGACTTTCTTGTCAAGCTATACACCCCTTGACTCTACTGTCAGGTTATGCAGGGCTTGACATTACTGTCAGGTTATACGAACCTTGGCTTTACTGTCAGGCAATGTGTGGCTTGACTTTCCTGTCGGGTTATACATTCCTAGAATCTACTGTTAGGTTATGCCGAGCTTGACTTTCCTGTCGCGCTATACTTTCATTGGCTCTACTGTTAGGTTATACATTCATTGACTATACTGTCAGTTAATGCAGAGCTTGACTTTCCTGCCAGGCAAAACATTCTTTGACTCTACTGCAAGGCTATACATCCGCTCACTCCATTGTCGGGATATACATCCGTTGACTTTATTGTTAGGCTATATATACATTCCTTGTTTTTTGCCGGAAAGCACACCTTTCTGCACATTCGTCTCTTAACCAGACTTGGGATCGATTACCCTACCAGCAATTTGTGTCTTCTCCTAACTCACAATCATTTAAATTAACTGTTATATTACACATGGACTAAAGATTTGTTAATTGAAATATTGAGTGAATAAATTGAAAAGATTATGGATAATTGGTGCTATTTGTATCTCAAATGAAAAAGAAAGAATCAAAAAGAAAGAAGCATGGATGCTCAATCGGCTCATAGTTGCTGTAAAAGAAAAGATTTAAATTTGGACTTGAAACAAGAAGTTGAAGGGCAAAGTTTTAATTAATTGGGCAAACTATTCCATTCTAAAGGTCCTTTAATCCTTAGGGTATGAAATGTTGTATTTGTCATATGGTCTATAGAGATCAAGGGACGATGTTCTTGTAGTATGTAGATGGACGTCTGTTTGTCTTGTGAAGATAAACTGTATAGAAATAGGTAGAGAGTCTGGTTGAAAAATAATGTTATGGGAAATTTGGTTGATCTGAATGGTATTTTTAGTGATAGGGGAAGTAGTTGATATTTGAGAAAGATTGGGTTTGTGTGTTCAAGCCTTTTTGACAATGAAATAATTATGATAGCTCGCTTTTGCAGGATTTTTAACGGATTGAGGTGGGTATTATATGTATTACCCCAAACAAGATTACAAAAAGCCATGAATAGATATATCAGTGCAAAATATAGAATCAAAAGAGTTTTCTGTTTCAGGCAGTGTTTTGATCGATTTGCTATACCCATATTTCCGGCTATTTTATTGCTTATCTCATTATTGTGAGTGGTCCTTGTCAATTTATTGTTGATGGTTACGCAAAGAAATTAAAAGTAGTGAACTTGTTCTACATTTTTCCCATATATTTGGATGTGTTTGATATTATCTTTTGTGCTCTATTGTTGGGAAATACATGTAGGTATTTAGTTTTTTAACATTGAAGGAAAGTTTGTTACTAGCTAGCAAATGTTAGATATTAACAAGTTCAACATTAATGTTATTATATAGATTGTCAGTACAAGCCTCGCTTGTAATTAAACTGGTATCATCTGCAAACAAAAGAGTAGCTAATTTTGTACAATTTAACATGTCATTGATATATAAGATAAAAATAAGTGGTCGTAGAATCTGCAAGTAATTAACTTGGAAACATTATAACCTTTTCCCCCGGTTATAACACCTAGTTACCTATGTTTTTCGTCATATTTACTTTACCACTGTATATAACAGTATATATTTAAACAGTTATAACTGGGTTTTTTTCTTCAGACTCATGATTTAGACTAAAACGACAAAATGAAACAGAACAACAAATTTAACAACTGTGTGTAAAACAGCATTATAGCCTGCATTCATTGTACGGCAGAAAAAAATCTAATAAAAGGGAAGTTTACGCAGTTCAGAAATAAAAGCTTTAGTACTCGATCTCGAGAAAGGTACGAGCCTATGTTTGCATGATTAAAGTACTAAGTACATGAAATGTTTGTTAACGGAACTATGTTAAGTTAAAAAAATTAGAAAGCATGATGGCGGAGTGGGGTACTTTGATCGATAAAAAGTAACTGTAGGCAAATGAAGTGCTTTGCTTTCTTTATAAGCTGTTACATTGATAACAAAAGCGGATGTTGGCCGACTTTATGAACCGTCCACACCATTATTATAATGTTGCTTCTGTATTATATGGGAAGAACTAGGCTAAGTAGTCTACCTGCTTCCTAGCTGGTCTTTGATTTCAAATTCAAGTATTTAACATCGAAACAAACATATATTGGACTCAAACGCATATTAAATGTAAAAATACACCACTTTTTCATTCTCTTGCCAAATTAAAAATCAATGGTTGAAACCGAAAACTTTATTACGGTAGTGAATAGATAGCTAAGTTAAGCTGTAAACTTTATACATATAACGTCAAATTATAAATGCTACAAAACCTCTGCATGGCTAAATTTTTTTTATTTATGTAAGACTTATTTCGAAAGGAATATTTTGGGATGGCAAAACAGTTTTATTGATTATAATTTTCAAACACAGAATAAACGATATAAGACATGTTGACTTTAAGTTCAGCCTTTCGGCAAAATACAGAAATTCCGGACATACTATTTTTACCAGTCTGATGACTTTTCCCGTTGCGCTAAAGTAGAACACTCATCATTGCTTTGAGATGTACACCCTGACACAAACAGTCAACGGAAGATTTTCCATTGTGGGTTATTTAGACTGGGCAATATCCGTTATTGACTCAAATGAGATTAATTTCAAGACGTTGGCGTGCAAGGATATCCTTAAGAAAATAATAGCTACATCTTCTTGACGTAAGTTTATTGGTGAAAAAATATTAATGTAATTATAAATCAAAGTAATTTAAACCTTTTTGGGGGGGTTGGGGTTTTGACTATAAATTTTTGTCCATACAACATCAACATGTGGTAATTATATTTTAGTCAAAACTGGCTTTAAAAATAGTTCAGCTAAGATGTTAAGATTGATCGATTTAGTGGGTGTACTACGCCGTTCTTACGTTTAAAAACCCTATAGGGTCTTATGTAGCAGTGTTTGAATGAGTTTAAATGATATCAATTATTTCGTTCAATCTAACTCTCAGTATTCCGAATGTTGTTTTGAACCTGACAAATGATAATCTATACGTAATTTAAACCGTTAATAATACTGAAAGTCAGACATGTTTAATACATATGAAAAATGTTACATGGTGTAAATCCCTAGGAAGACATACCATGTTGAATGTGTTACAATATTTAAAATGTTCCATGCTGTCATCACTTCCAATGTAATTTGAAGAGCTATTAAACTTAATTATATAGTACGTCAGGCCGGCGAGAGGTGAACCTTAATAACAAATAACTCGCCATTTAATGATAGCTCTTCTTCTCGAGCCTGGGACATACAAAACGTATCACTGTTGAATTACATAAATTTAAATCCAGAAAAAATTCATCTAAAAGCGTTAGTAGTGAATGAGAGAGATAAGGGCTAAGCTTTCGCATCGCTTTGTGTTGGTATACTCAGAAGATCAATGACACCGTATCCAATACAACGTTCCTGCTTTGTCGAATCTTCACTATGGAATACACTATCCAGACATGTTTCTTTCTCTGCTTGCAGTGATACAATAGGCAATTGGTAACCACTTATGTTAAAGAGAAGTGCGGAGATAGTTGTAAACATCTGAGTCCTTGCACCCAAACAGCTGGCTTGTAAATGAGATACAATTGAAAAAGCTAAAATTACGTTTAGTGCGCTACCTTATATTATTATACACATACCAACTAAAATTATGTCCAGAAAATAGCGACTTATACTAAAATATTCCCCAAACTATTATGTATTAGTTCAAACCATATAGGATTGAAGATGGATTGAATTCCTTTAACCGACCCGCCAGTTGCCAACTTTTTTATTAAAATATTTTAGTAGTGCTGCAAGTAAGGAATCAAAAGCAGCCAATACATATAATTAAATGGTGTGGAAATATAATAAGAATGATGTCCTGAATATTGTTATGTTAACATATTTTTTATCACATCGAAAGCGATTACCCCTTGACGGTCGTGAGCCGTCTCAAGTAAATTTGTGAAAACTCCGACCAGGTCATAGTTTTAGTGAAGGGATATTTTTCGCTGTCTATTGTAAGGCTAAATGGTCGTATGAGACAGGTTTGGTTTAAAATAAAGATTTCGTGCCACAAGATGCTTATATTCAACTATGCCTTTGCAAATGGAGGGCTCACCTACTCATGGTGTAGCTACATGTAGTTTTTAAAAGTAGAGTTTATATTGTGGAATTCCGAATGATCTGACTGCTGAGTGTGGTGTAAGTCAGTAATTGTGACATACAGCTGTACATTGTAGGACACTGGCTTCCTGATATCAACATAGGATAAGAATATCTTAATATTTTTAGATTTTGAAGGTTTAAACAGTGCACCTATTCGCTCAAAATTATTCATCTCTTTGCAATTTATTTTGTACAGCTTTCATTGAGATGTCGGCTTACAACTAGGAATCAAATGGAAACTAACCCTGACAGTAACACATAATAAGTTTGCTATTCACATTTAACTCACAGTGCTGTACTACAATTAAATAATTTGTCATTAATCCAAATGCCACAGACTGACGAATGCAAGTTAGTTGAATTCAATGCATCCATAACACGCGCTTTTTACATCTAATCTAACAGTGCAATATTACATTTGATCTGGTTTCAAATGTCAGAAGTTGATTGTAACGAGTTAGTTAAACATAACTCTTTTAAGTTAGAAAAAAGATAGATTTTCAAACGATAACATGCCATCCGTTTGGTTAACATGTATTCCTTTAATGCTGTTATTTTTATCAGATCGTTCATGGAAAGAAAATACATGAAATATTAAATACACTGAAAAACAAAATATACTATAAATTTACTTATATACATTTATAAATGTAGAGAAAGAAAACATATATTGGTGTTTGTGTGATATTAAACTGTAGATATATATATATATATATATAAAAATTTAGCCACAGACTGACTACAGCTAGTTAAATCCACAAAAGTGCGTGATTCAATTCAAATTAAATTTAAAGATGCAGCTGAGAGAAATGAGTCAACAATCGTCTTTCCAGTTGTTTGAATGTGCCGTATTGGTAATTTTTCAATGCAATTTCATATATAACATCTAAATACTTCATTTCAAATTGTCTATAGTGTATCAGATGCACTAATTTAAACCGTTTTCTATCTCTCGATGATTAACACACTGTCCAGTTATATATCACTCAAAAGTTCAGAGCTGTGAAAGATTAATGCTGTCTTACAGGGAACTGATGATAATATTAAATACAGAGTCACATGTAAAATGTAGACAATTTAGATAAACACGCTGACTCGCATTCCTTCTGCTTTATTTGTATTGCTTTTAACAAAATAAATATTCGGAGCATAAAAAAAATCCATATAAAGTCGTATTTATTTCTCACAAGAAAAACATTCCAGCACCTTTGTCCTCTAATATGGTAGTGCTTGCATGTTTATGTCGATCACATTTTCATGTTCTGCAAAAGCCATGGCTGTTTAAAGGAGATCTCACTCAATAAATTCTGTAATACCTAAAGTCAGAATATTATAAGAACAACATACTCGGAACACATTGCGGTCGGCACTAAAGCCATTATTGTGCACTTTCCGCCGGTAAAGTAGGGATCAATAACCACCTTGTCAAGTTCAGACATTTTTAATTATCGCCAAGACGCCGATAATGCCATGGCCAAGTTAATTTATGTCGGTAATATCAAGACTCAACTCACTGTTGCCTGTAATGCCGCCACGACGCTACAAAATCAATGGAACGGTTAAAGGCGTCCTAGTTTGTGTTACAGCAGACAGCTGCTGACGAGCATGGCTTTTATTTCGCTCGAAAAAAGCATATAACTGCTCTGATTTATCATGTACATGTAGCTATTGTATGTGACTTACCAGTCTGACTTTACTGTACAGATCGTCGTGTTATTGCGATTTTTTTTGTTTTTCACAAGAACTAGATTTGGCACAAAACGACACTTACTGTCAATGTATTACTGATTAAAAAGCGAAAAAAAACCCACACCGATGGTAGTGATGTTTTCCGTAATTTTTGTTTATACCTCCCTCATCGACGCTGTGGGAAGGTATACTGGATTTACCATGTCCGTTTCTGCCATTTGTCACTATCTGTTCAGGTGTATATCTTGTATAGGGATATTCATAACACTTTACACGATTTCTGCGCTTGGGATAAGAATATTTATATAAATGGTTTATTTACACTGTAAACTGAACCTTTCTTAAATCTTTCTTATGTTTGGCATTTCAAGTCATACATATTTTATAATGATAAGTATATAAAACTTATTTAGCACGTATAAGTAAATGATAGGGTGTTTTTTTACAAGACCTAAATAACAATCACCGTGTTGCGTCATCCACTGACCCAAGCATAATCCCTAAAAATTCAATTGGTACAAGACTTGTCTCTGGATCAATCCTGCCATAATCCTATTGGTAGCTCACTGCGTGGCCTAGACTTGACAGCAAATTGGGACATCCTCATCACAACAGTGTTTTCATTTTTGTGCCTGGTTACTATTAATCTTTCACTTGACCGACGAATCTTGAGAATACGGTGGCCCGGAATGTCGGATGGCTGTGTGGTTTAGGTGGCCTGCATTTACTGCTGGCGACTCAGTGGGTCCTGGGTTCGATTCCTGCAATGGTTTCAGCCTGAAAACTTGTCTGAACTAGAATCTGTTCAGTATCAGAGAGTGTTGTCCCAAAAGACGAAAATATTGTTAACGGTCACTTTTTAAACGACACAAACATATTTCATTGATGTCTGAAAGATATTCATTTTAATTAACACTTCATACGAACAATAATGGTTTTTTTTAAAATAAATCATGCACATTTTTTCTTGTCGTGTTCTAAGAATACTTAGAATATTTTAAATGTCGAAAAATATTGATGGTTTTCTTTTCACTAATAAGCACAAATAACGACACCGTGCGTGTTAATTTATTGCGATTTTACTGCAAAAAAATTCTTGCCACAACCTTTTAATATTTGCAAATAACCGGTCCACGACGAATTATAAAACGCTGCCAGTTTTGTAGGGTGTACCAATAATCAGACCCAAACAACGAACTTGACTTTTACGTTTTTTAAGTTGGAATATGACTTTTTTCGCTTTACGTGTTTTTTTTTTGTTGTGAGATATGAAGTTGCTTAAGAAAATAAGACATTGTGGGTAATTGTTTTAAGACAAATGCATTTATCACTGGTAGAGTTCAAGCATGTGATAAAGTATATTTCCTTTGTATATAGCAGCCTCAAATGTACGGCCCAACGTGTGGATTTACATTTACTGCAGTCATATTGGGTGAAGAATTTATCGAAAATGTTTTCTAAAGAATGCTTCAAATAGCAATTCTTCTGGATACTCTGCTTAAGCGCGCAAATTACAATTTTAGGGGTTGATGTTTTGGTTTGTACTTCTATGGTTACTACTTACACAGAACATTAGTCATTTTGGCTTGCTGTTGTACGCCGACTAATTTCAAAGAACAAAAGCCCGAACTCGCAATTCATAACCCGTAACGTTTTAGTGTTGCCCATACATACAACCAAGATAAATAAACTACAATTGCTGTTCAATCACTAGAAAGCCCCTTAAATTATATTGGTTCTCTCTGCGCTGCGGACCATCATGAAACTGATTTGCTGTGGTGTCCGACTCGGAAGCCATCGAATGTGCTGCGCACATCATCTTGGACGTGATATGATCATCGCCATTTGGCCGGAACTTTTTCACAGCCTGTAGGTCAAACTGCCAATTCTATAATTTCCATTTGTTTTACAGAACATACTTTACTCCTAAACTAAATGTAATGCATCCAAAGCCATGTGAAATTCGCTCGGTGACCCTATATTTTCTTACATGTTCATTGTCCATCAGGCGGTAAATAGGCTTCGGGCAAACAAAGTGTTACATTTTGATTCATATCCATACACCTATCACGGCCGAGCTAAGTGATAGCCAATTAACGAATAATAACGCGGGGTTTTGCCGATTGGGGGTGTCCTCTATTTCGTTCTTGCAATGGTATCCTGTGAGATAACATTGTCGTTTTAACATGCCTGTATTGGACTGGTACGCCATTATATGATTTACATAAATTGACACAAACTGCGGTGTAAAACCTCAATCAGACACGTAAACCAAATGAATTGGACCTGCACTATGTCTAGTAAGGTGAGACATTCGTTTTTCCTCGAAAGCTGGTCAGCTGAGACAATACCCATCACGCAACAGCAAAATGTATGCTGAATATAGGTCGTCAGGAAAAAATTAGGTCAACATGACTTAAATGCCAAGTAAGAAACGTAGGCCTGCTACACTCAAACTAGATTCCATCACTATTGCATTTTATGGTTCCTTTCGATTTTTTGTCTCTATGACTAAATCGCTTGAATGCATCTTAGCATCTTTTCTTCGCCGTTTTTATTATTCGTTCTTTTAGTTTGTCCAATGTTCATTTCTGCAAACTTTTACAATAATAAAACAACTAAAACCAGGATCGGTAGGACCTCTGTTAACACACATAATAATAATAACAAGATGATGCATGCATTTTCTTTTTCGTGTGTATTAGCACGAAAACGATTGAAACAATGAGAATTAGTTATCTGTTAAATGAGGTTATAAAAGGCACTTTAATGAAATTTGCTATTGTTCTCATTTTAATTCTTAATGTTATATACATTATTGCCTCTTTCTCGACATTTCTCTTTCGAAGTTCACAAAATACAAATTTGTCGATTGACATGAATAATTATATATACGTTTCCATGTGTTTATTTTTGTTAACTTTCTAAACATGAAAGTAATTTGTGTGATCTCGTATAGTGAGTGCGAATTTAATGTTTTGTCGAAGTTCTACTTACGAATATAATTATTTGACACCTTTTCTTTAATTAACTAATACATTTCAATGACAGCCATCTACACTCAGTGTAGGCCTTCTTGAATTATTTTTGTAGCGAATGCTATTTTTAATAGAGTGGATAACTTGTATGAATATGTTAGATTGCGTGTACATTATCAGATAGCAAGATTGTATCCCAAGTAACGTCGCTGATTTTACCTTAAAAGAGTCTTAATAGAAGTTTTTAGGAGTATAATTCCGCAATATGATAAATAGATGCATTATGTGAAATCATATTTAGCAGATTATTTGGCAAATTGATTTGTAAATATGGTAGATATTTTGAGAACAACAATCAATATTCAGGTAATTATATATGGACGAAGCATGGTATACCTGTACTAAAGAAATGTATATGACCATAAACACACAGCACCGATGGTACACTTGACGTCTATAATGACGATGTCACTTACATATCCAACTCACTGTAAGCAGGTTCAAGTTTGATTCAAAAACTATCCCCATTCATTGCTGAAGAAAGTCTGAATTGATACATTGAATCGTTATACTCTTTTTTAAATATATATGTTTTTATATACTATGCGTTTAACATTGTATGCAGCCAGGATATTTCGCTTATAGGCCTACTACGACTTTGCGTTGCCTGTATATATTAGCAATCGAGCACAAACCTCGTAACCCTCCCCGCGATCTCCGAAGCCACCGGAACAATTGACATATTTACCTAAGATTCATAGGGGGATTTGAACCTGTACCGGGCATGGTGAAGGCAACACAGCAGTCCAATGATAAACAAACTGAGCGCGGCCGTCGATTTTTCTTTTAGATTTCAATATTGCATGCTGGGAGGATGATTCCAACATCACTAGACTCATTTGTAGTTTGAAGCAGCTAACACAATTTTAGGACACTGTTTAACCAGACGTTTTTGCATTCATATCGTAGGTATGTCTCGCTCTAGTTCATACCATGTTGGCAAGACATAAATAATCATCAATGTTTACAAAGTAATTCAGTCATCAACTGGTAGTTTTCATCCCGATATTCAGCTTTAGAAAATGATGCTTTGCCAATTGAATTCGCAATTCAATTCAGTTTATTGCTCGTTAACGCGCATATTTATTTATATGATAACTCCAGTTTGGGGTATATTTATTATTCGCTTGATATCCATATCCACATAATTTACAGAATGCTTTGACCATTAAACTGGCCATTTAATACGCGGTTATAAATACAAACATGTAGATGCATTTGTATGCGCTCTTCTGTTGGGGTTTATATATTTTTCTCTTGGCATCTATATCAATATAATTTCTGGCCTTGTGTTTTCTTTATTATAATTCTCACTTCCTTTCATTTCACAGAGCTGACGATATCTGAATGATTGGGATGGATCAAACTACTTTTAAAGCCTTAATAGCCTCTGGCAGCTCCTACGGCTTCTGGTCGTTGTGTTCATCTAGAATAAGGTAGAAAAATACAAAGCCCTACAAAATAGAAATGTTCGATTTATCTGAGTTGATTTATAACAGAATACAATATGTTTTATAAACTTGTGTCGAAGTCAGTCAGTCGTTTTGATGGTAGACTGTGACATACAGCAAGTATAACTCAACCTCTATTATTATTTTGCACTGAGGTTGTTTTACGATCCCGAAGCAACAATCTATAAAAGGTCTGGTCAAACACCTTACTATCAAATACATGATATTTTAACCAAGTTTCCGTAAGTTAAAATCTATCGAAATATCTGTCGCTTGTCTAGATTTTGAACAAAAATTTATATATTTATTTGATTGGTATATAACATCGAACTCAAAAGTTATTCACTTATATGACGATATTACGTTGCCGGTGTACGATGGAACGAAACCTCGTAAAACCAACCCGCGATCTCCACAGACACCGGAAATCTTTCCTTATAAACATAAGGTCCTAAGGTTAGATCGAATCAACAAGTATTCCGTGTACAGTGAAAGGGACTCAGCAATCCAACGCCCAGTTAACTGAGGCACGGTGCGCCAACTAAATATGTACAGATGAGCATTTGATACACTAAAATCACTACACATGACCTTTCAACAAGTTCTTTAAGGTCGTATTCAAACACCTACGCGGATGCTGTGCTGCAAATCTCACACTGGTACTTACTTCCCTAAACCGTTAAGACAGTTCCCGGAAAGTTGTACAAGGCGTCAAGGCAACACATTTGGAAACGGCTTATCCCTCGAGACATTTATTTGTCAATGAACATCTTGACAAAATTGCACTTTGGCTACTTTAA
Organism: Katharina tunicata; assembly: GCA_032466195.1. NCBI lineage: Eukaryota > Metazoa > Mollusca > Polyplacophora > Chitonida > Mopaliidae > Katharina > Katharina tunicata. The sequence goes on from JAVFBZ010140343.1 coordinate 17,271, forward strand.
GCCTGTTCACACCACCCATGATGTCAGTCAATCTTCTCCTGTGCTTAAATGTAGATGTTTTCAATCACATGATTTCTGGTTTATAAAAGAACTGCCATTTCAGATCCGGAATTACTTACAGTACCGATCTGGTCTGGATTCAGTTGTCAGTTTTTACCGTCAGACGATTTGCGGTACCCCGTTGACCATGCCCAATAAAACGGTAACACTGGGCGAATTTCCACCCCGAAAACCACACTCGACATACACCATAAAAAGGTTTGTCTTATTTCAACCTATATATCGTTTATCAAGGGTGCGACTTATGCAGACCAATGAGATCCAATAGTTTAATTTTTAAAGGGCACTGTTGGTACAAACTATCCCTACATCAGTCGCACTATATACACCTGTTTTCTTTTTGTGTTGTCACAGTGCCGATTGCTCAGGACCTAGGCGTCAACAACTCTGGCAACCGACAATGGCATCATGGAGAAAGACAGGACATGTCGGCTTCCTGACGCCCCTTTGGTTCAGATACCATGACACAATTTTATGTTGGAGGATAAAGTTAGCATATATGATTCTTAAAAGTCTATAAACTAAAACGATAACAAATAACAAAAAGCGATTGTAAATATATGTAAGACGGGAGGCGAGTCCAGCTATTTCAGCGGAGGAGGGTGTGGTTTTACGACACCAGTATATAAGGCCAGCATTCAAGGACCACCTATATGATGCAATCTTTGAGCAATTCATATCAAAAACATTCTCAGACACCCTATCACAATCAATGTAACCTATACCATATGAAAGGTAAATTAATTAATATGTACGAATAGGAGATTTGAACTTAGATGAGGATTATATCCAAGCGTGGGTCCAGGTTTTTTTATGCTTTGACATTTATACGGGCTGCATATGAATGTGGATGGTTGTTCGGCTGATTATAGTGAGGACAATCAATGGCATTCAGCTAATTTGCCCAAGTCAATCAAATGTCTGACATTCTTTAACGCCGCACTTAAAGTATTTGCTTGCCGGACTGTAATTGGTCGTTCGTAAAATGTTCTTTGTCATCACGATTATTGCCGAGCTTTAACCAGGAAACACAAGCCCGACGTGAAGCTAATGGTTATTACTGTCACAAATAAGGCCTTAGTTAAACATAAAACATCAACAGTGAGAGACAACTATTAAAGATTAAATAGCTCGGCTGTCTGCATCCTTAATTAACCTGACACGTCTTACCTGTCTAACTGATGAATATGTCATGCAGGCATTGTAACGTCATTAAGTCAGCATGTGGCAGAAATCAACTTAAAACAATTCAAAGAAAATAATAAGAAGAGAAGATTATTGAACATTTTTGTTTGACAAGATTTATTAGAAAAATCCGGGCAGGAGAACAATAGCAAACCTAGTAACTTCTCAAGTTTAGTATCGTTATTGTCCACATTGTCATGTATTAAAGACAACTAGCGTAATTCAAATATATGGCAAATATATCCTTTGGTTTTAGTTTGATTAACAGGTTGACAAGCGATTCGCTCATATATGATCCTAAATATCAGTTTAAACGTGGCCATGGAACATATACCTTAATCAAACAAACTATCTTCAAGTTGTCATCCACTGAAATGTCAGCTATATACAGACGCGAGTGTTGGGCTTCCACAAGAAAGGACCATGTCCCGCATTATATACAAATGTAAGTACGACACAGTTTGGGTCAAAGCTATACAAAATTGTATATGGGTAAGTAATAGTAAGCAGCATTCGCCATAATGCACTTCTTACATATATTGTATTCGAATGACTTTTCTGGAAGAAAAATTAAAAGAGTTCCCAGATTCAACGATGCTGTACAAGAAAAAAGACGCTTAACATTGACATGCTAATTGTCATAATCAATGATACTTTGTAAGCTCTGTAATCACCAAATCATTTTTTCCTGCTATTTTACCACAAGAATGGCGACACATATCACACAGTTTTAAAGAATTGTATCGATTTTATGATGGTATTTTTCCTATTAAGAATCATATTAACAAGAAGTATGCAACTCCCATATAGACGGGTAACCGGCACTGTATACCGAGCTCTGTGTTATAACGCATCATGTGACGTAGCACACAAGAAAATTCATAAGAGCTCAAAATGATGCACGATGGGATAGTTCTAGTTTTGTGGGCCGGCAACTTGACTCGAGTTATAACACATGTTAAATTTAGTTTTAATGCCAAACGCCGCATATATAAAACGGAAAATCGTTCTTTGGACATGCTAAACTGATTCACTATATATAACTCCTTAATGAAAGTAGCTCGACCTAGCTACAATTTATTCCAGCATACAAAATTCAGAACTCATTTGCGTTCATCAAGCCATTAATCACATTCCAACATGTGCCATTAAGCTACCCATCTTCTAGATAAAGCATTTATATTGGGTGATGAAACTCCATGGTACATGTGCTATATACAATTGTGGAGCTGTAGATATAAGCATATTAAGCAGAGGACGATGATAGATACAGGTATCTTATGATCTGACACAACTCATGACATTGATATAAATGTTCATATCTAGTTATCTAAACAAAGTATTTACGTTTGCTCCAATCAGATTCCTCGGATTACAGGTTAGAACTTCCATTGCTGTGAACGGAAGCTTATATTCGGCTTATTATTGGGGTCATTTAACAAAATTTGAACTGTTAAAAATATCGCAATACAAAAAGTAAGAATGGTCCATTGGAAAATTAAAGTTCTTGGTGACGAATTGACGAACAATGTTTCAAAGTGCCAGCCCGATCCAATGTGTTTATTTCCACTATTCAAAATTGAATTCAACACAGACCGATGTGACGTCATAATATTATATTAATCAAGAGTAATCACAATTGCACAGGGACATCGACTAATTAAAACCGTTATATCATTCCAGGTTCTAAATAAATCCTCAATGAAAGTTTCTGGATAGATCGTAATCTCGATTTGTACTGCGTTTAAATATATAGGCACGTTTAAATATATCTACACACAAATATATTGTTTTATAAATGTAGAGAAATAAGATTGTGTTTGCCTCCACCGGGATTGAAACTCGGCAATCTGTCTATCATATATATTTATCTTGCATTTTTACTTAAAAAGGACGGTGTTTGAAAGTGAATAATTCCATTGCCCTTATAACCTGATCTTGTATTCAATTTGTAACACACCTATGAGAATCGACATATTTAAAGAACGAGGGAGATCTACGCATTATGAACTGCCTCTGTGTGTGGACTAACCGAAGGGAAAAAAAAACCTCGAAAACCCTCCACAACCCCAAAAATTCTACGGCCACCGGAAACTTCCCTTATGGAATTTGTACTTGATACAATGAAGGACAACACATAAAACGAACTATAAATTATAAAATGTGATATGCAGTTACTCAACATCGAAAAAGCGTAATGTGATGGTGTAATTCCAGATTTTTGAGATGTCCAGGTTTATTAACTAACACAATAGACCGCGTCGATCTTTAATGTGGGCTCATGTCAAGTTGGTCCCAAACGTCTGCATAAAAACTGTATTTCTCAAGTCACCTGTTTAAATCGTAACAACATTTACTCTTTTTCAATCTGACAGATATTTCCATCTGGTTGGCTCTAAACCTTTGATTGATGTATGTTTTATGGAATGTGAAATCATAAAAGTTTTCATTGCCGATAATTGTTGCTGGTTCAACACAGAAATTGATTATTTCACTGGCGCCAGTTGTTTCAACTGAACGATCTGTCTACCGAGACGGTTGTAAATTTGTTAAGACTTGGATGATTGTGGACACTCAAAGAAAGCTATTTGGTATACTCTCAACGATTTTGGTATACGGACAAAGATTATTAATTATATGCATATGACATCTTTATGATGTGTTTGTCAATAATATAAATGGGGTTACAGAAGTTTATGTATGTTAGAATCCCTAAAAACCTTGCAAAAGCAATATCCATTATCTGGTAAGTCCGCTGAGTAAAGAAAACAAGTCATTGGTCAGACGGAATACGACGCAAATTAGAAAGTTTCATCTATCAGAGTCAAACCTCTCCATTACGTGTCTGCATACCTAATTGATTATGATAGATTGGCTATAAAAGTACATTATTATAGAGGTAACTCAATGGTGTTTCAATACTGATATATATATTTCAACAACCAGCGGTCAACATGTTGACTCTTGCAAACGGCGGACATTGCTTACAACTGGTCATTTGAAGAAACGT
>JAVFBZ010140354.1:0-19068 GCA_032466195.1 Katharina tunicata
CTTTCAGTCAGTCTAACTTGTTAAATCTCAGGCACAGAGGCTAATTAATAAGTTATACAGTAGGCTATAATAATAATTAAGTAATTATTACTGGATTATGCCCTTTCCCAAATTTGCTTGTTGTCTAATTTCATGTTACCTATTTGACTAAACACACTCAGATGGGGGGAAATGGTTAATGAATTAAGGTAATTAATTTCTAAGAATAAAGATTCTCACAATGTGAACACACCTCATTGTCTACAACATCAGTGATATATTTAACACTGAGCAGTGGAAGACGGACATGTTCTAATAAGCAAGGGAGATAATCACGTCTTCCTTCCTCATCAGACTTCACCCAGGTTATCACAGCCTCATATATTCTCTCCTCACATGCTATCTGTGAACAGAATACAATGTGTCTTTTTAATTTGTCAGTACAATTTCGTCAGTACTTCAGTTGTACATTAGTTTAATCACATTGTTTTATAATGCAACACAGTAGATCAAAGTCACAAATCCTAAAAACAACAAAATATGCATCTTTAGTTTCTATATTTCTGTTCATTAAACCATAATCAGGAATGGTTCATGATGGTTTAAACATGTCTATCAGTTGTGACTTGTGGTTTACGATATCAAATTATAAATCATGCACACTTAAGTTATCAAAGTTTAGAAAAGAATAAATTCTCCATAGATCCACAATCAAATATCCAACAGTCCATATCTCATTAATAGATAGTTTAACATTTTTTTTATGTCAACACTGTGGTGAAAGATGTAACACATTTGACTTTTTCTACATACAAAATTTAACGACATTCCACAAACTCATCAAGCATTCACCAACTCAAGCCAGTAACAATTATTGTTGTATTTTACTACGGACTGTGGAAAATGCAAAAATACTATTATTTGCTGCATTTATAAGGAGTACTCCTATTCATAAGTAAAAAAGGCACTTATCAATACAACTGTGACAAAACGTTTCCATAGACAGGTAGTAATTGACACAGAAACATTTGGCCGTTCTTAGTGGTGTCAAAACTAGGGGGTCTAACTTGGTCAAATACAAAAGGATCTCCTCGTACTCTGAGTATTCCTTTCCTTAGCAGGGATCCACTTCTTAATCTGCTCTACTCATTACGGTGGAAAACCAGGGGTAAAATTTCACTTAGAAATGTACTGGTCCTGCGGACCAGTGACTCATAAAAATTACTGGTCCGCAGAAATTTTTACTGGTCCGCATGTTGTGGATATAGCACTTTAATGCACTTGTCTAGCCTTGATCCCAATACACCAGTCTTGTGCATTGAAGTTAATTTCATTACAGTAAATTTATGATATAATTAAATAACAAAAATAACAGAAATTTTTTTTTTTAAATATTTGTTCTCTTAGGTCTAAGAGAACAAATATATATATATATATATTTTTTTAAGTCTTTTCGGCTCTTTTCCTGTCATCACTCGTGCTTATATATATTTGATTATATAATAGTTTTAGCTCAATGAGAGCTGATTTAGTAAAAAAAAACTTAGTCAACAAAACATCTTCGGAGTACAACCGTCGTCATCCAAAGCCACCCATGGAAATAGCTGTGACCATTGTGGCAGAAACGAGCGCTGGCGCACCGTTTGGTTATATCGAAGATCGTTTACCCCTTTATTGGTTTTGGCTTTTTTAGGCGGAGGCTGTACTCCTGACAAAAAGCGCCACATTATTTTGTTATATTTTCGCGATAAACGCAAATAATGAGCTCTCTTGTCTTTGGAGGAAAAGAAATATGGCCCGAAGCACTCTCCACGACCTGGTTCTGTAAGACATTTTCGTGAGTGTGGATAAAGCGACAGCTACGCTACGATATTTGCTTAAGTAATTATCGAAAAACTTAAATAAATCGCTACATTTAAGGACAAATTGTGGTAAGGGTGAAAGAGATTAGGCTCATTTATGCGTGTAAAATCCACTGGTCAGCCGGACCAGTCACATGGCAAATTAACAGGTCCGTGAGAAATTTCAGTGGTCTCAGACCAGCGCGAATTTCGAACCCTGAAAACCGGGAGGAAACCTAGTAAAAAACGCCCCCGCGATTGCCGAAGTCACCTCTTGTGACTCCCTCATATACCTCAAGTCCACTGGGAGGCTTGAACCAGTGCGGTACATCGAAGGAGAATTGGTAGTCAGACGCGCTAACCACTGAGCAAGGGCACGAGCCCGATTTATTTGTGACAAGTTAAATATACATCACTGCCAATAATACTTGGAATAATAGTCTTTAATAATAAAAGTTTCTATAATACCGAAAAAATATAGATTTCCTTTTCTATTTCAAGGCATTACAAAACTTAAGAAGAAGTAGGTGTTAATGCAAAAATTGAACAGGCAAAAAATTTTTTTATCACACCTGAATCTCATTGGTTTTGATCAAGTTTTCTACATCTTCATGAGACAGTGTCTTGAACTCATCATTGTTGATCACATCTTCAAAATTTCTAAAACTGAAAACCTCAGCTGCACTTTTCAAGGAATAACAGGAATGGCTTTCGGCAAACAGTTTAATTCCCAGACAATTAGAGGCATGAAGCTGTTCCTCCAGAAATGCACAACAAGCCTGCTTCACACCTGAAGTAACAATGGTTCAGAGCATGAATTTCATATTAAACTCAAGATAAGCCTTCAAAGGTGACATACACCCTTAATTTGTTTTTATTAAATTATTATATTTTAGTGAAGAAGGTAAAATTTTGTTTGAGAAGGTATAAGGCATTATAACCCACTTATGGGTTGCATGCATAGAGTAAGTCGAAAAATCCATAAACAAAGTCTTTCATTGTGTTCTCACTAAGACTGGTCGGTTCCAAAATTATAACAATGAAAATTTAAAAAAACGAACACATATACCCCAAATTCCTTAACAAATTCGACCCCTTTCCCATTTAACGAATATCTTTTTTCTTTCTAAAGAAGTGTAGAAACACCATGTTGACATTTTTGTCAAGTTTAGATTTGAAAATAGCGGAAAATATATGTTCCAACTTCACATTTACATGTATAAATTCAATAGATAACTTAAAATATGTGCCCTTTCGGTCGAATTTGTTGAGATTTGGCGAATCTGTAATAGTAAAAGGCGTATAAACTACATGAATAGTTGAATCAGTGTGTACCAAGTTTAATAAAGATTGGCCTTATAGTTTTCGAGTTCTGCTCTGGAAACAAAGTCTACTTCTTGTTTATGAGACAAGAGTGCAAATTTGTATTGATGGAAATAATATAAAAACAATTTTGTGAATCCAAAACAGCAAGCAGGACAACAACTTGAACAATTGATGATGAACGTGTCTAACAAGTTTCATAAAGATAGGCCTAATAGTTATTGAGTTCTGACAATGATTATCATGATGATCTGTTCAAATTTTATATCTGTTTCAATAAAAAAAACTTTGGTCAACTGCAGTTGATGGTGAAGCTGTCAAGTTTTCTTTTCAGTTTCTCCATGCTTTCCATGAGGCAATTTTATTCAATTAAAACATAGAAAAAGAGTCAACTTTAACTCTTTTACAATTTGGATGAGATTTTGTCTGATGTAAATGGTGTCTGAACTAGATGTACCTGTGAGTTGAAGTAAGCAGGCTGCGGGAAGCAATTCCTGTACATTCTCTACACTAACATTCACAGTCTCTGTGTACACAAAGTCTAACAACACTTCCATTATTTCTTCTGATATTCCATGAAGCTCTATCACATACTTATCTTTCTCAGACATCTGAACAAAATTTACAACAACAAAAATATTAGACAGAAATGAATGCCGATTCACATTAGTTCAATAAGCATATTTTAAACTTACAAGTACTAAACAAAATTGTCCACACTAAGAAAGGAAAACCAGGAGGAATCTTGTCTGGTAAACATCACGTGGTCAGCAATGAAACTAGCGCTTATCAGTGTATGATCTCAAACATTTGCAGTTCATTGAGAGGGGATAAGCAGACAAATGAAAATACAGTGTGACCCCCTTCCCAGTGAGACATCAAATGAATTTAAATGTTTTATTTTAAATATACATTCATCATGAAAACAACAAATCATGGGTTCCTAAACTCAATTGCTTACGCCTATAGCTCCACGGATAGTTTTGTGTAATTCACATGTATTCCGAACACAAAAAACACAACGTTTCAACACTTTTTTGTATGATTTTCAAGAGTATAATGGGCCTTACTGGCTTACCTCATTTGTAAACATGGCACAGAAGTAGTCACTACAAGCTGCTAACACAATACGGTGAGCGGCAAATTTCTGTCCTCCAACTTGAAGAGTGACATCACAAAGGGTGAGTGACTTGCGCAGAGTGTTCATTGTAGTCAGAATAGACTTAGCATGACACTCTGTGAAGATTTCAACTTCATGCAAATCTGCTGTCTTTTCCAACATCATGACCTATAAAAAGAAGCACAACAAATGTTGGATTGTGTTTACAAATATATGGAAATCACTGAATAGATTGATATTTTGTCTACTTCTGAGCTGGGATATAGTATAGAGGGATATGAAACAAGGCCGATCGGGGTCGTCTTCACGCAAACTCTGAGCCTCGGCGAGATTCTACGTGACTCTCACCGAAACGTGAGCACCTGTTCTGACAGATAAGTGACTGTGTGTTTGATGAGAAGTCTTTGTCCCATTCCGATCAAGTAAAACAGAAGATACACTTGAAAGACGGTTTTAAAGCAAGAGTAGCATAGATTTAGGCTATTCATCAGCTTATGACAACATAGAGAAATCAAAGATGACGCCACAAAATTTTGATGGGTGACACGAAAGTAACATATTTTGTAATTGTAAAGGCTATTTACCAACTACGCCAATAAGTTAAATGGATACATAATTATTTTGAATGGGCATTATTTTAGAAGATCGGTGTGATGAAATTAATATAAATGACTAGGTTTAATTAAAAATGAGTCTTAAAATATGGTGATTGAATGCAAAACGTGTTGTTCGCGAAATTGAACAAAAATAAATATAGCTCTGTTATGACACCAAAAGCTTCAAACTTATAAGTTTTTTTTCATTATTTTTTGGTTGAACTGATCGTTATTATCCCTATAGCTTGCATGCCTGTTAGATATTGTGCACGAAAGTAAAATATATTTCTTTTTGTAACTCCTGACAATTTGTGATTTCGAATACAGGTCATAAGTTTGAAGTCTGAACAAAGGGAGTTAACTGTGTATTGATAAGGCTAGCCGAGTAAAGGATTCAATGTTCACTGAACCGGTTAACAGCACAGTATCATATCGCTCTATACTATATCCCAGCTCTGAGTGACTAACAAGCAATCCAGATCCATAGTGTTAGCCAGAGAGGTGTCTCCGTGTATTTGAGAGGTTCTTGAAGCCATTTGAGACACCCTAATTCAATCGAATTAAAAATGGGAAAGATAGGAAAAAGGTCAAAAGAGACACTCAGTTCTCTGTTACTCTGGAAATAGTTATATGAAACACCCTGTGTTTGCTTTCTGACTAATACTTAGTCTGGATCCCAGACATATTTATTTTGTGGCAATATCATTTCACCCAACTCACCCCTACTACCAACCATTTCTCACTTTACAGAAATGTCTCTCCTTTCTGGCCTTATTTGACAGCAACTGATTAGTTTAAATGTAAACTTGTTAGCAACCATCATTTGAAGAAGTAGCTGTGGGAGTAGGATGCAAAACAGGAATATCAGTAACTGATGACAGTTGGAGACACAACAATTGCTAGTTTACAGCAATCTTGCCCCTATGGACACTTAAGCAACAGCAGGCTGTCATTGACAGTCAGTCCATCTATCTAATAGGTTAATTAATGTATGAGTTACAATTATACTACCCCATTCTCGATTCAATTGTTATTGAATTTAATGCTACCTATTCGACCAATCACGCTCTGAGGGTTTGAAATGGTTGCAGAAATATGGTATTATACTTTGAAATGGTAATTTAAAAAATAAAATGAAATCATTCTGACAACATGAATTGAACTCACATGCACATGTATATATTCCGCAGTTTTATCTATCGACTTACCGGTGCCTCTTTATCCATATAGCTGTGAACGAGAACAGATTTAAAACAAATTATTTTTCACTTCATGGAGTCAATTATAGGCTCATTCTGAAAACGCTGCTGATTATCCTAAGACCAACTATCCATCTTCGTTGCTGTCTGGGGTGCCTATACACTTCCCCATATTGGTGCCCGTTTGGTACAGTCCAGTTAAGCTATAACAAGCCTGAAAATATAAGTCAAAGTATTTATCTAAACATGTCTATAGGCATATCCTCTTTGTAACACTTGAACGTTACAATAATTTACTGGCACCGAACAAATTTCTACAATTAGGCCAAATATTGACTTAAGCTTTATGACTCAACCAAGGACTGGTGTAGACAAGCTAATAATGCTTGTACATTGATACAGGAAAAACCTCTCATGTTTATTGTGTTTTGTTTGGTACACATCACCCATTATAAATGATACTGAAAAGTTCATCTGGATACTATGTGGTTCTATTGGTTGTCTCTCTAGACCTGTATGCTTATAATAAACTTAGAGAGGAATCACTCCTATTAATTAAAGTCTGAAGTCTACTGAAGACTGATTCCACAAACTACAGAAAACAAAGAGGAGCCGGCCTTTTGGTTGTCTCTCTAAACCATTATGCTTAAAGTGAACTGAGAGAGTGGACATTCAAAGATAAAGAAATAATTTCCAATCCATCTGACTAATTACGCAAATGTACCCAAATTATAGACACAGGACTTTTCGTCTTTATGCAAGGCTTGTCTGATTGATTTTTTTGTTAGATTTGGGTAATTAGTTGATTTATTTGTGTTTTACGCCGTACTTAAGGTTATTTCAATAAAATAACGGCGTGCCCACTCAATGGCTGAAGGAAACAACCCTTAACAACACTGGCAAAGGTAATTAGTCAAACCATTTCCTTTTAATAAATTTGTACAGGTAAAGTGGAGTGTATGTTCTTTTGACTGGTAGAATTCCATCAGTTATGTAAGATATTTTAATACAGCGGATATCATTCAGAACAATTCGTAAATCCCCATCGCGCAGTGCGATGTCCACTGATGCGTATTCATGTGTCTATACACAAAACTAGTTTGACAATGTTGTTGTTGTACATCATTGACATAATAAACTGAAATTAGTTGGCAACGTACTATAAAACGTCAGCTGTGCCGTATGTTTACGAGATATATGTATACTTCACACGCTGAACATTTATATGTTGTGCATAATTTTTGTTGCCAAAGTGTGCAGACTTAAATCCACTGCTTTTCTCCGTAAAATCAAGATAGTTTTGACATTTCCACTCCTTTGCGCCCCCTGGTGTTAACGTAAGTCAGATGGAGTGACTTACCTCCCATTTAGTGCCAGAAGTATCTCTCCTACATACATTTGGTTGTGTCGAAAATTATTAAATATCGTAGGAGAGATACTTCCTACGATAAATTAGGTTATGTCGAAAATTATTAAATATTGTAGGAGAGATACTTCTGGTACTAACCTCCCCTGCACAATTAACGATCGATTTAGATCAAATGAACTAGTTTATGTAGATAAGTAGATAAGTACACCCTTGCCTATAGCCTATATACAGGCAAAGATTTTAAGCAAATGTTCATGACTTATATGTAATTTAAACACGTAATCGGCTGTAACATGTATTTAAATATTTTCTTATCCTCCATCTCCACTCAAAGTTTTTAAAACATTCTACCAGCCTTAGAATTACTTACAAATTACAAAGTCTAGTTTTAGGACGGAAATATATTTACTATCTTCAATGAAAATAATTTAATCGTTTCTTGCTTCTGATATGCATTTCCTCTTTGCTACGGTGATAAGCCGGTAAAATCAGAAGCGAGCATAAAAGGGACAACCAGAGTAGGAAAAATAAGGGTCCAAGTGTTCAGAAGATGCAGACACAGTAAGCTTATAGAATGGACAAGAATGTAAGCTAGTGTGAAGCCTCGATGAGATCATGTATATGCTGGAATTCGATCAAAATAAAGCGGAACAACTTCTGTGTGAGTGTGTGCGGGTCATGATGGTCTTTGTTTGTTCGGGTCTTTGCACTTACAGATTTAAACCTATCCTTCTTTAGTTAAAAGCCCCCGATTAAAGCGAATCTGGATCTTTGACCTTAAATTGAAACGGAAAATAAGACTGTATATAGCTCATCTGTTTGGATCACGGTGGAAGGAGTATAGTCCAGCAGTAATTGCTTTCTTGTTCATGCGATAGGTCTATACATTATTTATACGATAGCAAGCTTTGTTCAGTTGGTAAGTTCATTTCCTTATTAATTTAAAGAGCAAAACCAAGTCTTAACTCAGTATTGGTAATCTTTTTTGTTTTATTCATCTGTGCCCAGGGTTAAATTGTATGGTAAACTAACCCGAGTTTAAAAGGTAGGCCCATAAGGGCGTACCATATTCTAGATTGAGTTTCACCACTTAATTCGAATGAAATTGATGGATAAATGACTTTAAAACGGCTAGCTTTCAATGACTTTTGATAGAGTCGAGAGAGAAAACGATATATTGGTCGTCCTTTGTAGCACCATAATTTAGCATCACTCCAGTTTCTTTCGTTACTAAGTTTTCAAACCCATATCACAGAGGTCCTTTGACATGTGCAGCTGCTATTTTTTAACCCATGATGTTTTGAAAAGACAATCTGACAGAATGTTGTTTTCATTTTATTAATGTACTAGTTTCAGGCCTATAATGTTGGTCTGGTTAGAGGTTTTCCTCCTCTTAGTTATCATTTAAGTGTCATACGGCTCAAGGCGAGTACAAGCTACGATTGAAAAGAACATAGTTTGTTGTAAGTAGAATTGTAATCGCTGAAAAATGAGTGGAATAGAGATAAACCAGTAAGAAACAAACAAATGAACAAGCAATTTAACTATTTATTTTTTTAGAGGCAAATAGAAGACAAGAGACTTAACATAAGATAGAACATAAGATATTAAGATATTATGGACACAACTTCTGGTATATTTCCGGCGCAACGTTTCGGCTTACTAGCTAAGATTGCTTGAAAACGCCCTAAGTTACTATAGGCCGAAACATTGTGAACGGAAATATACCAGAAATTCTTATCAATAATATCTTTTGTAATTCTAACATATTTTTGTTTCAGCTCTCTGAGAAGCCTCCCAGAATGGCTAGCTTAAGGTGTTTTGTTATTCTGACGATGTTTTCTGTTTGTGTCCTGACAACCGCCAGAACTACAGTCAGGCCAACAAAAGTAGTTCCGATTGACAACGTTACAAAGCCATTCAGTAAGTAGACAAAGCTGTAATGATGCTACTATTTTAACAAGCTTTGACTTTTCCACCATAGGCCGTAATTGGGCAGGTAAAAATCTACCCTCTGCAAAACAAGGAATAATTCCGTAGCTAACATTCGACTTAATATTGTTTCGTTGACAACACAAACATATTTGAAGAGATGACCTGTGATACAAAAGGTAAAAATGTTTTTCTATGCGTTTGTCGAATTGTGTCTGAGCTATTTAGAAAGTGTGTCAGATTTTCTCTTTTAGATTGTAGCTTAGAGCATAGAAAACATCCTACTTCTGACAGTATGTTCCAAAAGAAATGGAACGAAGAATGGGCGAATTACACGTGTCCTGTCGCTGGTCTTATATGGAACCAGGGCACATGTCGGTGCGAAGATGGTCCAGATGGTTCCGACCCATGCGCACAATACAGCCCAGTACCTGACTTTCCTAAGAAATACATCCGTACTGTCTGGCAGAGGAATTTCACAATGTCATGTGGGTATAACATGGTCTGGAGCCAGGAAGTTTGTACATGCCGATTTGCAGCCCCGGAAGAATTATCAGCAGCGGGTAAGGTATTTAAATTATGCTATTCGATTCGACGATATTCCGTTTCAGTCATATTTAAAAAAGAAAATCCGAATTATTTTCGGAATTATATCCAAATAAAATTCGAATTATATTTTATTACCTGATAACAAAAATAAATTCCGAAACATGAAAAACGTGCCCTAAACAATTGTGTAGCGACTTTTAGTTAAATATGCTATTTTTTCTTGCAAACTGTGCAGCATGGACAAATGGCTAAGTCAGAATATATTCAACAACAGAAAATATTTGCTTTATCCATAGCTGCAGTGACGGCCCCGTGTGAAGTGATGCTACAAGCATCTTTTGATAAAGAATTTGCCGACGAAGCCCGAGGAGGATACATCGGGCGTTATCCCTCTAGTTCGGCAAAGATAGAGAAGCCATCGGGAACAGTCGGTGGTGGAGCTGTTTGCATCAAAAAAGGTTACATTACGGTACCAGCTTTTGCAGGAAACGAGCTGAGCAGGACTTTCCAGATACAATTTAGAGTAAATATAAACCCTGATGAAACCGATGCAGTCAACCCTTACTACGTCCTTGTGTCCAACGGATGCGTTCTGACGGATCCCTCAGTAACCATTGGCTTTCGGACAAAGGATAGAACATATGTGGTGGAGATAACGGATACATCTGGAACAGTGTCTTTGACCTGTTCAGACCAAGGACAGCCAGTAAGAAATTTTATCACATTGAAGTATTGTTTGATTGGGTTTTACGCCGTATTCAAGTTTATTTCACATAAATGACGGCTTGCCAGCCCAATCGGTGAAGGAAACCGTAAACGACACTGGCAACTTGCAAGGCAGGACAAATATTTACATTACATTAACAAAACAGGACACCAGCATTATACGTTTGCTAGTTTTTCTTTGGCTTTGTTGTCTTACTTAAGGTAATTTTACTCATATAACGAGTGATGGTGCAATGGAAGAATGTCTTCTTCAATGACAAGAAACGAAGACACTATATGACAATCACAGAACACAATAGAGGACGCCCAGATAACCCGCCTCCTCGCCCGCCAAATTCAAACGAAGTGACAAACAATTAGGTTAAAGAACATGCCAACGGTCGAATATTGACAGCTCAGTTTTAGTACCATTTAAATTTTTACCGCCATATTATATGTGAAATAACAGAGCAATCATTGGATTTTGACGGTTATATGTTTACATTTTTCAGGGAGGTTGGCGCTTGATTTCTTTGGAGGTAACCAATAAGAAGGTGGTACTCCGAGTAAATGGTCGTAACTGTATCAATGCTGAAAGCACAGAATTAACAGGTATCTCCTACGGTCTATATGCAGAGCGACTTTTGTATATTATTCAGCTGGGCATTTATATATATGGGATTTGTTTACTTCCCTTCGCACATCTTTGCCAATACAGTAACTTTCTGAATACCTAATTACATGTAGGTCATAACAGCGGTTTTATTTTTCAAATATGTTTGCGATGTCGAGATATTGTCCACCGAAACATTATCCCATAAAATACAACAAACTTTGCCGATTCAACCACAGTTATGTAAAGAAGGATTCCGTTATATCGATATTTTCTAAGAACTAAGCTAGACATACCAACATAGACAGTCTCATATACGCTACCCTACATGTTACATTTTAGATCAACCTAAGCCAACCCGGTGTCCACTCTCATTTGGCGGAGACGCCCGAGCTGTTACGAAAACGATGAACAGCTGCTTCGACGAGGTAAGATGCTTTACTGTATGTAAGAAGACCATTATTAAAAAAAAAAATTCAATTTACTTTCTAAAAAAATTACGATTGATATCATTCAAATACGTTGGAAGAATCGGAATGGTCAAAATGTTAAAAAAAGTAGCCTGGCAGAGTTTTGTTCCATCTCTGAAGACGAGCAGAAAACTAACCTCTCTTCTTTCATTTCAGATTATGGTCCGTAGATTCTGTATAGAACAATAGAAGCACACTAAGCCTGAATAACGAGCAATCACCATACAGCGTCATACATTCAGTGGTCATCCTTCATTATCTAACGAGTCCTCTGGCTAAGGGCAGTTTATATTTCCAGAGTATATTCATGCTGTCATACTTAACACTGGAGGAACATTTATCTTTCCTAAGAAAAAAGCACTAAAGTGACTACACATGTCTTGGTTGTGTTAAGAGTCGCTGTCTACAGTTGGAATACTGAGCCGTCATAAGTGAAATACCCTTGAGCCAGTCAATCAATCAATCAATCAATCAATCAATCAATTAATCGATCAATCAATCAATCAATCAATATCTAACGATGAACCCTTAATGCGCAAATGTTGATAAAACTATACGTTAATGGAGCAGGTGGTTGGACGGGAGCTTCTTTGCTCTGTTGCTCACTGGGCTAAGTGTCACACGGAAGATAATTTCATTGTTTTGTCCTCTTAAGTGTTGCCCTCTTTGTTACCAGTGCAAATGAGGGTTGTTTCCTTCAACCATTGGGCTGGCACACCGTCATACGGGTGAAAAAACATTAAGTGCAACGTAAAACCCAAACCAAGCTAAAAGGAATTAACTCAAGCAAACAAACATTATTGGAAAAGAAACCACCAAAGAGCACGCGAGGCAATATTGGGTTCCTAATGCCATTTTTCACGTGTCCATGTACGTTTAGTTTATAAAACGTGGCAACGTATGGTCTCATTATCAACCAAAGGTAGTCGATTAGTAACTTGAAATGTCACTGTTTAGTATGTAGGGTTTCTGATGTTTAATTTCATTTATGGTCCTGTTGTTTAATCCTATTTTTGTGGCAGCAAAGATGCAAATAAAAAATTATCATTAAATAGATTTAATTTTCAAGCGTTTGTCATTTTTGTCTTTTCAAGTTTGAAAACTGATAAGAAATGAATGAAACTTGACAAGTGTGTGGTAAGACTGAATTATCTGAAAAATTGCACATTAGTTGTGGAATTTTTTTTTCAATATCTGTGCTTTGGGTATGTTTGTACTATGTAAAACTGCCTTTATTCTATGTTTTTGTCGTGACTAGAACATGTACCTGAATATAGTCAAGAGGTAAAACAATTACATAGGGTTCGCACTGCTTTGTGAATCTGACGAATAATGAAAAGGTCTTAAGATATTTGAAACTTAAGTTTTTGAAACTTTATGGTGGGCTTCTTACAACAATTCCTGCTTTATATATTGGATTTCATATTTGATGTATGATTATTATAATTGGTAGCCTATGCTAATCTTTTTTGTTTCATATTTTAAAATTATAGAAAAGATACTTAGAGAATACAACAGAGAATTACAACAATTAATACGTACTGCATATTTTAATATTTAAAACACACAGCATGCATTTCTGTTCGCTGTGGTTTTTTTTATAGTTTAAATTGCATACTCATTGCATTTAATCTTCCAAATTTGTTATTATAACTAAAAGGTACCATCATCTTGGATAGTTATAAGAGACCTAAATGTCCATGCAGTCATGTCTATTCTGTAGATTTGACACGAGCATGGTAGAAGAGAGTATACGCTGGTTGTTTCATTACCTTATAAATCTAAAGGTTAGATCTACAGTCTTAAGAAGGTGGCCACTCACTGAGAATGTTTACACTGGTGGATCCCACAGGTGCAAGAAGCACGATGTGCAAACAATTCATTAACTCCTGTGAATCTGGGATGGCTGTAAGGTTGTGAAAGTATAGATCTAAAAATATATATGGCCTTTTCCGAGTTAACCATTAAAGAGGCTGTGTTTCCTGATCGTTGATTTAGAATCTAAGGGAAGTCGATAACCACTGACAGAATTAATTATACAACCTTCAGTTTCTGTTGACAAGTTATTCTTTTGCTTTGAAGGTCACCAACGCCAAAAAAAATTAATAATAAAATTAAAGAAAAATAGTAATATGACAATAACGGAAATTAAACAGTAGACCTACATTTTTTAGAGAACTGTTTTTTTTTGTTTTTTTTTTTTAATTTTGAAAGCTATTATTAGAATTCTACTGAATTCCTCTAGGTCAAAATTTCTGTCATAGCAAGTTGACGGTTCTTTGTTTGATTGTGGTTTTACGCTGTACTTAAGGTTATTTCACTTATGTGGTGGCGCATCCGATGGCGAGGTAAACTACTCAACACGACACGACAACGCAGAAGACACCATAGGGCTTTAGCAGGTAAAAAACGGACTCGGCATTAAGAGTATATATTGTGGTCACGTAAGTTGGAGGGATCCACTTAAGGACCTGGTATTATGCAGAGTGATAACTTGTAATTAATTAAATTAATTAAAGCGTTTAGAAGCGGAGTGGTTTCCCCTTGCCTCCTGCGGTATCTCATCCATTCGAAGACACTGGAAGATAAATGTTTATTGCTATTCCCCCTGCTCCTACGGTATGTCATCCATTTGAAGACACTGGAAGACAAACGTTTGTTGCTATTTCCCCTACTCCTACGGTATGTCATCCATTTGAAGACACTGGAAGACAAACGTTTGTTGCTATTCCCCCTACTCCTACGGTATGTCATCCATTTGAAGACACTGGAAGACAAACGTTTGTTGCTATTTTCCCTACTCCTACGTTATGTCATCCATTTGAAGACACTGGAAGACAAACGTTTGTCGCTTTCCCCCCTACTCCTACGGTATGTCATCCATTGGAAGACACCGGAAGACAAACGTTTGTCGCTTCCCCCCTACTCCTACGGTATGTCATCCATTTGAAGACACCGGAAGACAAACGTTTGTTGCTATTCCCCCTACTCCTACGGTATGTCATCCATTTGAAGACACCGGAAGACAAACGTTTGTTGCTATTCCCCCTATTGCTACGATATGTCATCCATTTGAAGACACTGGAAGACAAACGTTTGTCGCTTTCCCCCCTACTCCTACGGTATGTCATCCATTTGAAGACACCGGAAGACAAACGTTTGTCGCTTTTCCCCCTACTCCTACGGTATGTCATCCATTTGGAGACACCGGAAGACAAATGTTTGTTGCCATTTCCCCTACTCCTACGGTATGTCATCCATTTGAAGACACCGGAAGACAAACGTTTGTTGATCCCCCCCCTACTCCTACGGTATGTCATCCATTTGAAGACACTGGAAGACAAACGTTTGTTGCTATTCCCCTTACTTCTACGGTATGTCATCCATTTGAAGACACTAGAAGACAAACGTTTGTTGCCATTCCCCCTACCCCTACGGTATGTCATCCATTTGAAGACACCGGAAGACAAACGTTTGTTGCAATTCCCCCAACTCCTAAGGTATGTCATCCATTTGAAGACACTGGAAGACAAACGTTTGTTGCTATTTCCCCTACTCCTACGGTATGTCATCCATTTGAAGACACTGCTTCCAGTGTCATCAAAGGGATGACGTTTGTTGCTATTTCTCCAACTCCTAAGGTATGTTATCCATTTGAAGACTCTGGAAGACAAACGTTTGTTGCTATCTACAAATAAAAGCTATAGTTGGTCCATGCTCAGCTAATCAAGTGAAAGTGTTTGCTACATTATTTAATTATAAAGAACGAGAACATTACAAAAATTACAGGTGCGTCTCATTTAATTTGTTCCCTCTGAAATATTAACATAACATAACACACCAACACTCGAAAAAAGTCTTGGTCCTTCTAGTAACACGAGGAAATATATTTTCAGCAAAATCAATTAAAAAATCAGTAAAAATTAAACCATCCGACTCCTCCGGAAAATGGTTTTATAGGCAATACATGTGCACAACAATACTTGAATTTGCATGTTGTTGTCAGCCTTGTGGAGAACTGCTCAAGTCAGTAGTAATTAAGCATACACACCCAAGCGGTAACGTTACGCAACGGCTAGTCGAAAACAGTATAATCAATGTTTCCAGAACGATCACACAAACTGCATACAATACCGATAAGAGGACTACTGACACAAATATACACAAGTTATTAGCACTAGATTTATGGCAACAAACCATGAAACCGGGAGTTCTTTTGACTTACACAATTGCGGTTTTGTTGCCTTTTCCTTTCGATATTCGGGTGGGCATGAATACAATGTGGCCATAATTATGTTTCTTAAATAACAGAGAGAAATACTCCTATATTACAGTTATATTCGTGTATTTATAACGACTTTTGAAAATGACAGAGAATGACCCTCCCGGCAAAAATTTAAAAACCTACCCTTTAATTAAAAAAACATAAAGAAAAAAATGTACAGAGGAAGTTCAGCTGAAAGGCTATTACAATAAATATGGTTATTACTATGCTAATGGATATATTTATGCTCGAGTGAATTTTGTTTTATAATTTCAAAATTAACGTCAACGTGGTCGTTTGAACAGTTTTAGGTCGTACTTTTAGTGTATTGCGAATATAGCCTAATGTATGGGAAAGAATCAGTAAACACGCGGCTAAGGTCCACTTATGACAAACTCTTCTTCTTAGCGGCTTTCCTCGAACATTCGAATTGTATGCTTAGATATTTTTATAAAGAGTAATCACACTGGCACAGGGATATCGACTTATTAAAGCCGATAATATATACATATAATGCTAATGCAGATATTTTTGCATATTGCCACTTGTATCTTTAACCCACACAAGTGATCATGTTTGTTCTCGTGACAGTAGGCCTACTAATATAGAACCGTTGTTTTTCTTATCAATGTGGTTAATGGATGTAACCTGCGCTTTGTCGTGAATTTATTTAACCGAAGAAAAACAACATGCTTCGTAGATACTTCTCCATCAGTTGGTCAAGTGGTCCACGTTTATATGACGGCAGTGCATTCAAGGGCTAAACAGTTATCCTGACACTACATAAAACTGTGAATTTTGCCTTATCAAAATCATTTTTCATTCGGTGCTGAGTACTGACAACAAGGCAATCTAAAATAGAATCTATCCTACGTCATACGTCGAGATATAGACTCTAAGATACACCCAGGCCATTTTGTTTTGAACTACTTTAAGTAGTAGGTCAAAATGGCGTGTGTTGCGAAATAGCCGATATTGTTTAAAGGTAATGGACAGCTAATTATAACCTCTAACTAGATTCACACTGGTTATTTTTTTATGCACATACACGAGTGGAATACATTTTCTCATCACACATGCTGTGGCAGATATCAAGTTTTAGAAATCAGTGTTTATAAAAAATTAAAAAAAGTACAATTCTTTGTAAAAATTCAACTACTGCATTATTGACAAAAGAATTCCAATCAAATACGTCGGTTAAATTAGGTTAATCTGAAGTCTATTGAAACTCCTATTTAGACGCTTATGACAATGTTTTATAATTTGTTTGTTTGTAATAAATAAAGGACGGTTCAAGCTTCAAAATAAATTAAAAAAATACATACTAAAAATAGTGATTTTTGTTGTTGTTTGTTTTGATTGGGGTTTTACGCCATACTTTAAGGTTATTTCACTCATATGACTCCGCGTCAGAGAGAGCAATAGGTGACGGAAACCGTCCTTCATGACACTGACAACAGACAAATTAAGACACCATAGGACCAGGCAAGATTCAAAACATGACGCACAACAAATTGACTTCCCGATGGCCTATCAGGAAACGTTAACGGGGTCAATATAAATCAAGTGGACATCACGTTATCTGTAGGCTTCACAGAATCAGTTAAACAAAGCAAAAAACTATATTTGTTCAAAATAATAGGTGCTGAGATATCTGAAGTTTAAACCAAACAGAACGAAAACAAATTTCTCAGTTTATAACCCAAGAGTCTACCAAGTTACCTAGTTCAAGGGTCTTTAATTGATTGTGAGTCTTCTATTTTCAAATGATTTTCACACCTATTTAAAAAACAAAATGGCTTTTTAAACTCTTTTGGTGAGCAATATATTGGAGATCTTTGACATAGAGTTTTAGTTAGAACATGTCATTACAGCCCCTTGACTTGCCTTTAAAATAACATTGCCGAATTATTATGAATTTGTTATTTGAAAGTAGAAATTAGTTTTGACATAATAAAGAAACTTGTGGACTGATTTATAATACCTATAAAGTGATTGATAGGAGCTCTACACACGATTGGTTGATTGGTTGGGGTTTTACGCCATACATAAGGTAAGTTCATTCACCATTTACACAGTAAATTTGAAGTCTGAGGCATACTGAGTATTACGGATTAGATTATGTATACCAAGCAACAAAATCCTTCAGGGTTAATTAACTAACTTTAAAACTTTAAAATTAATCGACTATGTGTTATAAATCACTAGCGTTGAGGCCATTTTCTGAATATGTATTTTAAGCAGAACACCTTTAATGTAAAATGCAAGATAATGAAAGACTAACTAACACATGCCATGTTTGTGCATTTCCAGAACTTCTTGCACGCTTACCATATATTTTATTTCATTTTTACAGGAAAATGGTCAGTGTTATTTCTCCCGTTCCTGGATAAAGTAAATGAAGAAAACAGTTCTAATGACAAAGTCTTCTGAATCATAACTTTTGAGAGTACATGTATTTATGTTTAAAATTGTTTTTAGATAGAACAGTTCTGTTTTCAAAGTCGGTTTGTTTCTTTGCTTGGGATTTTAAAGGTTATTTCACTCATGACAGTGTGTCAGCCCATTGGGTGAAGGAAACCACCCCAAACAACAATGGCACAAGAAAACACATGACATTTACAAGATGAACAACAGGAGACCACAACACATTGGCTGTTCTTAAGGACGTGAACTATAGAGGCTCTCGCGAAAATACGAATGACAACAAGGATAGCTAGAAACACAATAATTCATAACAAGAGATCTGCATACATAGAAACACCCTAACTCATAGCTAGAGATCAGCATTGATCTCAGCTACAAACATACTGACTCATAGCTAGAGATCAGCATGGATCTCAGCTACAAACATACTGACTCATAGCTAGAGATCAGCATGGATCTTAGCTACACACACACTGACTCATAGCTAGAGATCAGCATTGATCTCAGCTACAAACATACTGACTCATAGCTAGAGATCAGCATGGATCTTAGCTACACACACACTGACTCATAGCTAGAGATCAGCATGATCTCAGCTACAAATACACTGACTCATAGGTAGAGATCAACATGGATCTCAGCTACAAACACACTGACTCATAGCTAGAGATCAGCATGGAT
>JAVFBZ010140365.1:0-13029 GCA_032466195.1 Katharina tunicata
TGTTGTTTACATTCTGAGGCAGGGCTGTCAGACCCCTATCATCTTCCAAGGCGGCTAGTTCAAAATTTCAACCATCAATACCTGTCAAGCTTTTGATCGTGTACTCGACTAGGACTAATTAAGGTATATGCCAAGGGTTTTCGCCCAACGGAAGTTTGGGAAGGAGCTACGAAACCAAACGTTAACATCACGGCTTATGTAAAATTAATGGTGGTCTGTGGCCAACTGGCGAGCACCATTGTAATTCAGTTCCGTTTTATTCTCTGAGTTGTCTGGAGTCCAGACAAGACGGTTAATTGTGTTCGATCAGACCATCTATCTGCCCGGGAATAGAAGTACCACAACTACCCGGTTATATGGTTTATAGTGAAACAGGACAATTCCCTCTAAATAAACAAATGATAAGTAACTGGTGTGATATGATTTCAACCAACAACAAATTATCGAGCATTTTGTATAAACTACTGTATGAAAATGACTTAGTTTCACCATGGTGCAAACAAGTTAAAAATATTCTTGATACATGTGGATTCAGTAATACCTGGTTAACCCAGAACTTTCCTAATAAACAGTGGTTAATACGATGTGTGGAACAACGGTTGAAAGACCAGTTTGTGCAGACAAACCAGGCTATAATGATGGAGTCGTCAAAGGGACGCAACTATACAAACTTTAAACCAACCCACGCCTTCGAAAAGTACCTTCTTTTGCCAAAATCTGTCCGACAACCCATACTTAAATTTCGTACATCTAATCATGGTTTGCCTGTAGAAACTGGTCGTTGGAACCGAGTTACGTATGAAAATAGATTGTGTACAATGTGCCAGAGAAATAGTATAGGGGACGAAATCCATTATTTATTCCACTGCCCTTATTTCAATTCAAAACGGGTTTCCATTGTTCCACATATTGTAAACTTTTGGACTGTGGATGTTAAAGAATTGTTCGATGATCGAATAAGTATTGTTAAAAATTTGTCCAGCTTCATAAAATATGTTCTAAAGGAAGTTAATGCAACTCGCACTTAATTTTTTTTTTGTATAGAATTAAAAATGAAATAATGTGCCTTTGTTTAAGCACGACACAAACATGTTTATACCTACATTTGTTTATATATCTTATCATGTAATATGCATCTCTTATACAAAATCAGGTGGTCTTGAGAATAAAGTCAATTCAATTCACAAACTCTCATTAACCTGGTCAGCTGTGTTCTTGACCCACAATATCCCAATCACAAATACCATTAAGGACGGACATCTCAATAGACTGTATCCGTTGAGTTCTACGAGGATCCGTAAATAATGACCATACGTAATAAAAGGTCACACAATCAAGAAAATATTGAATACCAACTCAACCATAACTCACTCAGATCGAGTCAATTGGTTTTATCGGAAACGGGAAAATAATGTCAGCCCATAAACGCTACCGAATCTAATTTAACAAGATTCGCATATTGTCTGGAAGCTAATGAAGACATGTGGTACACAGTCTATTTACTGGTAGATCTTTCAATCAGGCTGTACGTTTGGAATAGTCTTCAGAATGTTACTTTCACTCGCTTCGCAGAAAGGTAATAGGACCCAATGGTATCTTGTAACTTCCTGTACTTAACGTTACCAAAACAATCCTCAAAGGTCATGAAGACTTGTGGACCAGCAGCGTACCGTATACAATACAGGATGATCATTGCCGTTAGCTTTTTCAAACTTTTCAAACAGATCAGACAGTACAGTTCAATTTTGTTGAACATTTGTCAGACAATTGTTGGCAAGAAACAGTTTACTGAGTAAACTGAATGGTACACTCTTTTAAATCATGCCTGAAGTGCTTATTAATGTTTAAACAGTTTCTATACCACACTTGTCTTTTGGTAAAGAAGACTGGTGAATTAACCGGACCTAAATCTAGCATTAAAATCATAACGGTTGGCTTAAGCAAAGGTAATATAATGTCATGCTGAACAGGTATTCGACCGATTGAATGTCCTTCATGTGTACAAACCTATCTTAACCGCTTAAGATTGCATTTTATTTATTAACATAACAAGGTTTTTATGGATATACAACTTCTGGATTTATCGACGAGCAACGTTGCTAGCATCTGCTCCGAAACGTTGCTGGTCAATAAATCAACGATCAACTTTAATACTGAGCCAGACCGACTCATACCTTTGAAATTATTTTGAGAGACAACGCTCCCCTGACAAGATTTAATTTATCTTCTCTGTTTCAACAAATGCATGTACGATGTAAATATTCAACGCTTTTATTTCATATTACTTACACATATGCAGTTGCCAATTGTTTGTTTGTTTGTTTGTTTGTTTGGTGTTTAACGTCGTACTCAAAGGTATTTCATTTATATGACGACGGATTCTCCACTTATGAATCTGCTCTACTCAATACGGCGGAAAACTGGGAGGAAACCTCGCAAAAACTGCCCCCGCAATTGCCGAAGTCACCTCGTGTGACTCCCTCATATACCCCAGGTCCACTGGAAGATTCGAACCCATGCGGTACATCGAAGGAGCATCTGCAGTCAGACGCGCTAACCACTGAGCCACGTCGCGGGCCCCAGTTGTCAATTGTAAAAACATGATTACACAGTAAATATTTGGCTTAAGAATTATTCAAATTAAAAGATAAAAATTAATAGCAAGAACAAAATCCATACGAAACCAACGACTCCGTAGTTGATTATTAAACTGTCGGAAGATAAATCATTGCCCTGTTTTCCAGAGATAATAAATGTTTCTACACAAAATCTACCTTACAAACTGTAACATACGGAAATGGATTTTTATCTGCTAAACATTTTCTTATAAATCCTTTAGCACAACAGTCATTGAAAAGTAAGCGAAAATCGAGATCAGATCGATTTATAATCAATATAGGTATTAGACAAAAACGTTAGTAATGCAATACTTACTCAATGTCTGTAGAACACGATTTTACTGCATTTCGTCATCTGCCAAATTCCTGAAAAAGATTTTAACCAACGCTACGTATATAGTACAGGTTTTGGAGTGGGTACGGATATCTCGGTTTTAATTTTTTTTTACAGGTTTTCCATCATGCAAAACCAAAACAATTCACTAGAAATGTATAATAACACCGCCTATAAAACATCATAGAAATTTATGACCTTGGCATAAGTCTAAACTAATTTCTGTTGACTGTCGAACTGAATATTATGCTATAATCAATCATAAAGCTGGCACGAAATTCTACAGCTCTTTTGACAGGTTCCATTAAGATCAGTTGATAAGATTTGAACAAGTCTGAAATATATTAATAAATATTCGCCAAAATCCGTCACAATAATTGTCTGTCTGTTTGAACATCACATAAAACATTGCACCGAGATTTTAAGATACTTTTCATGAATAGGTTTAATTGGTACGACCGATATGGCTCGAATTGACAACCATACTCGTTTGTAGATACTGAAAGTCTTACGAGATAAATATTGTTTGTTTTTTCTTTGTGGTTTTACGCTGTACTAAAGGTTACTGCACTCATTTGATGAGTTATTATAGCAGAATAAATTATTTGAGGCCTGTTTCCCGTTGAGAATGGGAAGGAAACGAAACCACAAAGTCATAGTAAAATTATAGACCATATCAAGTCGATACTAAAACTGCTATTACATTTTATTTCGAATTACTATTTTCCATTGACAGACACTTAAATTGAACTACTGTTAATAAAATGAATGGTGGCCATTTCATGCTAGATTTGTTGTAATGCTGATGTCACTGAAGAAAATGTGTATTAGAGTATTTTGGATGAGATATATAACTTTATTCTGTACATTAATAAAGTTTCTGTTTTGCTAGGGTTAAATTGTGAGTAATTTGGGTTATATTTGCAAGAAGAACAAATACTAATCATGGTACAAAGAGTCGAAAATGCATTTTATAAAGTTGTAAAATTAAAGTGGGGTTCAATGGAAAACGAGAAAACCTCAAAAAAGTAATAGCAGTTTGTTAACATCTTGGTAGGGGCTGTAATCTGACAATGACTTTTTGCTTCCCCTTTAAGCATGACAACAGACAAAACTTAAAACAGATGTCTAGATATAAACAACTAAGACAACCAACAACGATAAATAGCAGTTGTCCATAGTTTAACAATTTCCAAAAACAGTTTTAAACCATGGTAAACACAATCTAAGGCACATATCATTCAGCCAACACCCCACCCCTCTTCACAATAAAATACGCGCAAAAATAACAATAAATACAAAAAACACAAGCAATTAGCACCTAGATATGCGCTGTGAACACACTAGATGTTACAGATTGCTGCGGATAGCACTTAAGGATTTAAAATTACGTATTTTCAACTGCTTTTCTTACCTTGTCGTTTTTCATGGTTGCGTGTAGATTCCCTGATTTTAGAAGCACTGTCGAACACTTATTTTGACAACTTAGGTGCATCGAATAAATCCACTAATGGCTTTAGAAAATTGTATTGTTTCCGCTGGAGAAATCAATCGATATAATATTTTGCTATATTTCAATATAAAATGTTATATGTATTTATTGTGTGCTGTAAGATTAACCGTTTTACTAATTTCTATTGTCAGTATAAAAACATTTACCAATAAACGAAGTCTACAAATTTCCAGTGCGCCATAGGCACATAGATGCTACAAGGTCATCAGGAAGCCGATTTGTTTTGGTGTCATGTAAATGTACCGTGGGGTATTTTGTGGTGCTAGTGTCGTTTAGGTTGGGGTTCTTAGCTGATTGGGCTGGGGCGCGGTCATGGGATTGAAATAAACTTACGGCGAAAAGCCTTAATCAATCAATCAATCAATCAATGCGGGCATATGTGTGTTAGAGCTGAAACCATGACGCACTGTCAATCTCTGATGCGAATAATGTGCCCGAAGACACCATAAATATCGTCAAAGTACTGTCCAGTGTCGGAATTTAATTGCAGACGTTAAACTGAATAAGTGAAAAGACACCCAACACAAGAGTACTTTGGACGCATTCGTTAAATTATATCGACTGAAAAGGCAGGGCTATTTGTATCATCCACATGACTGTTGTGAATCTGATTCCTTGGTATGTTCTTAGCTTAACATGGTTCCGACGGCCTGCAAATGTATCGAGATATGAATGGTACATCGCGTTAAGCGTCACCGCCTGAAATGTTCCTTGAAAAGTTTCAACTCAAACCCCATTTGTGTGGGTTATAAACAATTGCCATCACATATAACCATATAATTGTTTGATTTATTTATTTTATTGGTGTTTAAAGTCGTACTTAGACTTACATGAGGACTTTACGTCCCCGGTTTATAGTGGATGTGTGTGTTTTTGTCATCTCCTGACTCCAGCTTGTGTTGGATTTCGTGGTGCGTTTTGTGATAAGGACAGAGCTATTGTCACACTGTCCTTGGTACAATTCGTCATATAACTGAAGGACCCTTGATGCAGTTTATAGATTTTAGTAAACGTCTGTATCCAGCCAGTTTATATGGAGGCCTAAAATAATGTTACAGAAATCATTTACGTATGATATAATACTTAAATCGAACACCACTTCGGAATTCAGTAGATTCACAATCAGTAAATACCAGATATCTATACCCCTTGTCCTATGCCCACCCTCCACGATGTATAATTAGATCTTACCTCAAATTATCATTGTAAGATTCCAGAATAATTCTCTTGACGGTAACCTTATTGAGTGGAATTGTGGCATGACTTTGTAAAAGTCACATAAAGCAACCGATTTATCTGAACTAATTGTGCTTGCAGTGTACGCCCAACCATCAAAATATTTTTTTTTTTACAGAGTTTTTTCTTCTGTTAGAATCTTGATAACAATTGATGTTCTGTGACGCAAGCCAAAATTTTATTTGTGAGTCAGCTTTGGCCGGTATGAGTGTCTTTACATTAATTCCGTTCTTATCCATCAAGGAACTGATAGCCACCAGAGATAGAACACAAAGTTTTCTTCAGAAGAATTCCCTTAAAAACTATCGCCTATAATTATATACAAATCCCGGCAAGCGGACACCTAGATATCAAGCGATCTGATCAAAGTGCCTTGCAAACTAAAGGAGTTACAGTTATTGTTAGATTGAGTTTTAAAGTATATCCTTACATATATTATCAATATCCCACATAAAATGGTCAAATTTCGAGTTGCCTAAGTCGACATTTCGATTTGCGTAAGTCGAAATTTGAAGTTAGTTGGTAACTCGAAATTTAAAGATTGTGACTCGAAATTTCAAGATAACACTTATTAACAAGAAATTTCTACTTACGTAACTCGAAATATCGAGTTTGGAAAATCAAAAATGTGCTCTTTCGTGCATGTATTTTCGGCCGGGCTGGAAAGTTTTTGGATGATATTTCCGTGGTATCGTGTCTATGATCTGTGTCATTTGTGAACTATGTTTAGGCTGTAAGTACTGGTGCTTACATGCTGGCCCTATTGTTCGCTGCGAATGCTTCATTTTGCCTTTTACCTGATTTTATCAAACTGCCGTATGTAATAACAGGTGTCTTTCGTGGTTTTAACCAGTTGTACATCGTTTTATAACCGTGACCATACACTACTGTTCGAGAAACAATGTAACACGAGAAATCGACACGAGTCTTTTTTGTAAACAGCTCCACGCTAAGGAAAGGTAGTTACATAAGAATCACCAAGTAACAGCATATGTATGAAGAAAAGTTACTATGTTAAGAACGGATTAAAGTCGGATAATTCATCATATTGCTACAACGTATTGAATAAGAAACTTGTCATTTTTAAATTATTTTTCAATGTTGAGACAAGCCGGACACCACCTAAACAAGGTGATATTCGGAATGTCGTACAATCTTATCCAAGCGGTCGTCTACCCCGTCTCAAACACCTCGAGCTCATGTTCTAATCCTTACTTATAGGCGATAACAACGACGTTTTTATTCCAGAAGTGGTAGAGCTGCTAACACTGCATGGCATGATAAACGTAGGCTGAAATAATAATGTAAATAATACCGCCCAAATACTTTATACATCTACATTATGCTTTCAGTGTCTTGGAGCTAATTGAGGTAAGGGGTATCGAGAAACCGATTTGTTGTGGTGCCATGTATTGAGTCCTATTCCTGCTCGATGGTGTCTGTCTGTTATCAGTTCCCTTTGTCCAATTGACTGGCACACCGTCATACGAGTGAATAACCAAACTACGACGTAAAACCCCAACAATCAACAAGCAAATAAACAAACGCTCTGTGATTGAACACCTGATACTTGATCCCATTGCATGGTTCCATTATATATTATGGTTCAATTACAGGAAGAGGTTTGTGTAGCCTTTCGTGATCGCTCTGATAAATTTACAAAACAAATGCGAATTTTCTAGAAATGCCTCAAATAAATGTTTGTATTCTTTAGCAGTTTGAATTCTTTCCAGATTAGGTTTTTAAAAATTGAATGGTTTGCACAAGCTGAATTCCCCACTTAATGACATAAAAAAAAGAGAGAAAAGAACGCAACAGAAGAACACAAACCACATTCACTCTCTTCATTGTTTTTAGATTATATTTAACGATAAACTAAATTCCCTCTGGGGCTTTGGCAAAGACGTAGTTCTATTTTTGTCATTTAAATCTTATGTTTTAAGCCATGAAATCCAATCGGGACATATCGTGACAAGGAATGCAATCATTTTGCCGATTGCTGAAGGCAGATCCGGAAGATTATGGCTGGATAGAATTCCATGAAGCCAAATAAACCATGTCTATACATAGTAAAAAGGCATGCAATACCAATCCATGGCCATCCTCACATCTACTTTTATTAAACAATATTTGATTGGCTGAGTCAGATTTTGAGCCATCTCTCATAAAATAGTTTCGTTCAATATTGCTGTTAGTCATGATGAAAGACATTCATTCTAGTTCCATCTATAATTTACATCATAATTCCATTATCTTAAATTACAAAGTTTTTTATTTACATCGTTCAATTATCATCGCCTGCACGTTAGTAAATCGTCTATTTATACTTAGGATTGAATTTAAGCGACAGTTTTGCCACATCATAACAAAAATTTAGGCTAATCCGTTATCCCTGTTCGCTGTTTATAGTTTGTGTTGTCTTGGCTGTTATGAAAACTGGATCCGAGAGCAAAACTGGCGAGTATCTGCAAAGTTAACATATTTTCGGGATGAGGCTGTGCGGTACATCGAAATGAACCAACAGTCAACAGCCCAGTACTAAAATATGGCGTGCGTCGTTTTTAATAAAATGATAGTCATTTATAGTTATAATTAATATAAATTTTTTAGGCAGTCTTGTCATCAAAATTACTTTCGGACATTTTATTATTATGATTGAACATGATACCAAAATATTTGTTGATATGCATTGTGCTATTATCTCAGACAGGTGAAGTGCGCATCCATATCAAGTATAAAGTTGTGTCAGGGGTCATTTCTTGCTCTCAATATCCAGATCTTCTTTCTGTACAAAACTCAATTTTTTCATATTTGGGTGCTAGAGAGGTAAGGCGAATGCTCTAATGAATCTACCGTAACAGGAGGCAGTATGATGGCGTTGAAGCATGTGACAACATACCTTATAGTTATTACAAAATAAACATCTATAATTGAGTATCATGTGATTAAAAAAGTGCCACGCCGTATTTCAGCTATATTTACAAAATAAACATTGGACACTACGCGTTACGCTGTTTTCACACGGTGCGACTTGTAGTATCAACTCGTCGAATTCGACTGAGTCGAAGCGTGTGAACGTAGTAAATCGATGTGACTTTAGTTGTAATTCAACTAATCGAAAGTGAGTTTATTGAAATAGGACGTGCTGTATTTCTTTCGATCAGTTGAAAAGTTTCAGCTAATCAAATTGTGGTATTTGAGTTGAATAGAGTTACCTCCCTTCGTTCTAATTTTGTCCAATGTCACCAAAGCCGTAATCATTAACCGATCAGATGTTTATTCGGTTTAACAGTGCACAAGAAGTGTTATTGCATATAAAACACAAAGATTGCACTTCATTTTAATTGCACGTATTCCACATTAGATCTAGATTGCTTATTCGAAACGCTGTAATATATTTACTTTGCAATTCAGTGCGACAGCAAAATTCCTTAATTATACTAAATATCTCCTGTCGGCTATACTGTGCAACTTAATGCAGCCAGAACACCTATTTGTCTTTTCCATTAATTGCCATTTTTTTTTTATTAGAAGTGCCCTGCCCTAAATAAATATACTCTTGAAGCGGCTATATACTGATGTTAATTCCATCTGTTCTCATGCTGCCCTACACCGCGGGCCGTGGTATTATACTCCATCCTGTTTGAGAGAAAATTAAGACATTACACGCAACTGGATGCGTTATTCCTGACAACAATTGGTTTACTGAGTAGTTGATAATCATAAGTTGTCACTCATAAAACCTCAAGTTAATATATTATCTTACTAATGTATGCACGCATCCAGCAGGAACCAATATAAGTAAAACATAAATCAAGGACGAATCTTAATCCCATATGCTGCCAATTGATATAGAACGTTTCTCATGTATACGACTTGGTATCGGATAATCGTCGTTTGTATAATACGAACAAGTTGAGCTATATAATGTACCATTTAGTAAGGCAGCAGTGTATGAATGCATATAGTTTTATCTGCGGACACGAGTGGGGATCCAGGACATAAGTTAAGAAATAGCTTCACTAAAAGCATGCAGCAGGAATTAGCATATTACGTTTCATTTCACAAGCTTTATGTCGCTAGACCTCTAGGTGGCAGTACACTGTATATTCCCAACGCAAGCCTTTGAACGGATTTTACTTCACGAAACGTTGATACCGCTGAATACAATATTTTGGATGGAATTACCAAATAAAACACTTCTTTTTTTAAAGATTAATCAAGCGTACAGTATCGCAGAATGACATTTCGATATTTCAGAAATTTTTCATAATGAATAAAATGTTGTTCGGGTTTTACATTTTCCATGATTGTTGTATCAGAAAATTTGACATTCTAGGATTTCTCGCCTGAGTAAACCGCGTGGTGACTTCGAGGATATTATCGTTACAACTCTTCAGATTTCTAAGGTTTGACATTTATTTTCTGAAAATAATTGAATATGAAATGTCATTACTTGCACAAATCAAGCATGTTAAGTATTCACTTTCAAATGTCCCGAAATGTTCTCGTAATGTATTTTTCGGATTTTTCTTCTTGCCTCAATTGTGTGAATTATCACAGACTGTTTTTTTTTACCATAAAATATTTTTTTTCCATACTGAAATGTTAGACTGTGTAGTAATAAGAGATCGAATAATCGCAAGCAATGCATACACAATTTTTTCATAGATCAACAATTCATGTGAATTAAGACTGCACGTATATTAACTCTTGGTCCATGTTATACGTAAAGAAAATAACATTTTCGACAAGAAATATTCATCCTGCTGCACAGTCAATCCATTTACCAAGACCCAATGTGACGCACAGACTATTACAGCATATAGTCTGGCCTGGGGACAAATTAAATAACAACTAAACTCACCACGTTCTAATAAAGGTGGGAGTAGCTGGATGGTGACAGCTGATACTCTAGACCATTTGCCCATACCTGTTAATGAACAACATAGCGCATATCCTCGCCCGGAGACATACTAATTTAGCATCGTACTTTCGAATGTATCATTTTTAGAGATGACTTTAATTAATCGGTCAATGAGTAACCAGCAATCCAACCCTGGAGCATATTACCCTTCCACCAACGACCTGTGTCAGCTGTACTGAAACAAGACGGATTAGTTTCAAGAAGACGTGCGAAAAAGAATTTCCATTGCAGATCATCAATCTGCGGCCTTCATTATAGTCAAAGGTTTGACAGATTCAGACCTGTCTGGATAAATACGTGTGGTACTAAAATATAAGCCTCATTTGTCAGAAGCCTTATGACATAGCGGGCCGCACTTAATGTTATTCAGTTCAGATGAAGATACACAGCAAAATTGGTACGCAAAACTTTTGGCAAATTCTATTGTAAGGTATTTTAATTTACAGACGTATTTTTAAGACCTGCTCAGTCAGAATCAAGAAGAAGGTGCAAATGAACAACACTGTTAAATAATCGTTTATTTGGTTATGTTTTATTTGTTAAAATTGTGTTGATATAATCACATTAAATATGATATATTGACAATGTGTTGCAATATATACCTGATAGTACTACGCAAGTCACAACCGAGCCGGAATTTTCCATTTTACCATGGTTTTCTTAAAAAGCGAGTTTATAAATGCATACAACAAAAATGTCAAGGCTTTGAGGCTTGCATTAATAATACATTCTTTAAAGCCTGTATCCACATGATTTGTATTTGTTTAAATATGCACACAGCACAAATACCAAGGTCTTGAGGCAAGTATTATTAACACACAACACCTCGACATTTGTGCCTGCAGCCACAGGATTCGTATTTGCTGCAGGAAACGGGGTATGTCTCGCAGCGCGGACTTGTTTATCCAGGTAAAGGCTCCGAATCTTTCTCTGTGGTAAGCACTGACACAGAGACACTGAAATATTGTTTCTTTTAAACGTAGATATTACTCACAGTGTGTTTGTTGTTTTGAGTCATTCTGATAATCTAGTACTTGCATATATATATTTTAATAACGAATAATCACACTGGGACAGGGATAGCGACTAAATAAATATGTTTGTAAATTTGCTTGCCTCAAACGTGTCTCTCCGACACTTACATACTTACATACATTCATACATATCGATGATAAATCAATAAGCTGATGAAAAAAACCCTGATTGGACCTTAATGACAGTATCCTTTGAGAGTTTGTTTTATAAAGCCTGTTCATTTACCAGAAACTGATTTATCTTAATCTCATAATCCGTTGATTACAAATGTCCCAAAAACAGCCACAGTGAATTTTCAGCCTGATACAAGCAGTGTGACAGAATCGTCTTGCTTTGCCCATTATGATGTGATCTAGGAGAGGACAACATTAAGATGGCCGTTTTAACTAACCCTAACATGATAAGCCTTCGTATTGTTATGGTTATTTTATACCAAGATCTTATATAGAAGAAAGGAACTGAACGAATTGTTACCACAGCGTGTAAAATGCAACGTACTGGTGTCTGGAATGTAATCGTCTGAAGTAGAGATTAAACTTATAGACAAAAAAGCAAAGTAAGTCGAAATTTAATTAAACAAAATATTGATTAAAAAGATACACGTCATTCCAACCGTATATCAAGTGATCTAAAATCAGTCTTTTAACATTAAATTGCACACATTATTGGAATTCGACTCACCCATACATAATTAATTGATCTAAAGCGTTGGAATTGGAATCCATAATTGCAGACGATAAATTGAAAGAGGTCAAAGTGAGGATTAACAATTTGTCGCCAATGTGACTGTCTTTCAATTCGGTGTTTTACATCGGCAAGATAATCATTGAAACGTATTACTTTGAATACTGTTTCGGGTTTTTTCACCTTGCTTTCTCTGAAGTAATATTTGTATGTATTGATCACATTTATCCATGTACGGGACCCAGTGTGTCTAGTTTCAAGGCACATTTCCGGAGTGAAGCGCGATTTATAGATTCTCCTGCGCGATGTTGTATCATTGCTACTATACAGAAGTTGAACAGTTTTTCACACATCAAAGTATAAAATGGCCCTCGATAGCTTTACTGATATTTCTGGAATAGTTTAAAGATTCTTTTCTCATAAACCAGTGGAGCTCTGAAAAATGACATAATGAACTGATAATGAAACTGACAACACGAATAATGCCCTCCAGATACCCCTTTTCATTGATGCGATGTTTCTTTCCTTTTCTTTTAGAAGCGTGGTTGTCCTTCAGAGAGACCGATGCACAGAAGGCTTACCACCAAACATATTCACATAGAAACAGTAAAAAGTCACAAAGCCACACTTATTGTTGATAAAAAATACTTGCCAGTACGATGGAATAAGCAAAGCTCCGAAC
>JAVFBZ010140387.1:2767-21518 GCA_032466195.1 Katharina tunicata
GTACACATAACATCACCGTACATGTTTTAAGAAATTTATAGATAGCACACGATGCCAATTTGTTGTGGTGTGCTGTTATGTAAATGTTTTGCCCTGTCTTGCATGTTGCCAGCATCGTTTAAAGTGGTTTCCTTCACTGATTGGGCTGGCACGCCATCATATGAGTGAAATAAACTTGAGTACGGCGTTAAACCCCAATCAAACAAACACATCCCATCATAGCTCGAGTTTACATATTTAAGGCTAATCTATTGATATGATGCCTTGGACGTCACTGGCAACAAACAACGATACAGTACAATCACAAGATGCAAAACACGACACCGTTAAAATTTTTCTTTCTGATACAATTATCAACTTATAAGAAACAAAAAGCCCTAAAACACAGCGGAAGTGTTATATGAAAGTCATACCTCATCTTCAAACTGCTCTGTGAGATTTTCTTTCTTCTTCCTTAGGGAGATTTTAATGTCTTCTAACTCTTTCGCATGCTGTCTTTGAATCTTCCTTCTCTCAACATCAAATTTCTCTTCCAACAACAACTTCTCCTTTCTCTCCTACAGACAGTTACAAGCCAGAAGTTTAAGCTGAGGTGACAAGCTCTTTATAAATTTGTATTCGTAATGTTGCCTAAAACCCTGGTGATTAATAGACACTTAAACATATTTATTTCACATTTTACTGTGACATACTATTGGTGTTAAGAAACTGTCTAGCAGCTACCAAGAATCTGACATTTGTCACTGTCCAACACTGATGTTGGAAAAAGCATGGGAGATAACTCTGCAAGCCTGCCATGCAATGCAGAAGACATTTTTACATATTGTTTTTCTCTTGCAACTATCCAGCAACTTTTGAAATAGAGATAAAGAAATGAGCCATGCATATAGCCGTAATTCTGATGTAGTGATATAACTTATGACTTAGTAAAACATCAACTGAGAGATAAACAATCCAGGCAGACATACTTTATCTGAGAATTCTTCTTTCAACGTCAGGATCTGTTTGTCATGGTCTGCTCTCAGTCGACGTAACTCATTGTGTTGTTCTTCCTTTATCTCCTGTCTTCTCTCATTGAGAACATCTTCTAGCTGTTAAAACATGTGATTCGTATAATAAATCAAGATCTAAGGTTTCCTTAGAACAATGGTTGTATACAGTATTTTCGTTTTTTGGGATAACACTCTCTGACACTGAACAGATTCTAGTTCAGAAAATTTTGCAGACTGAGACCCTTGTGGGAATCAAACCCACAACCTTCATAGTCAGGCACTGAGTCGCCAGAAGTAAATATCGGCCACTTAAACCACTCAGCCATCTGACCTTCTAAAAAAATAGAAGGCTAGATAGCTGTTTTAGCCTGGTTTAACTTTTGAGCAACCCAAGCCCTGGAGTCTAGATGGCGGACATTCACTACCCCTCTGATAGGTAGTTGACAACTTGACACAGTTCCATTTTAGATTAAGGTGGCCGGTATTGACTGCTGGCGACTCGGTGCCTGACTCGGGGGGTCGTGGGTTCGATTCCCGCAAGGGTCACAGCCTGCAAAATTTTCTGAACTAGAATCTGTTCAGTATCAGAGAGTGTTATCCCAAAAAACTAAAAAACTGTTAACAGTCACTTTCTAAACGACACAAAAAATATTTCAATGGTTGTATAGTAACTTGTTTTCACAGAAGGAAGTAACGTAAAAAGCAAAGGCTCAGTCATAAATTACAAATCTCAGACCTGCGCTATATACATCTACAAAATCAGAAGAGAGCATTTTTTACAGTAATATTTATGGGAATTGGATTACCTAATTTTAACAATCAAAGAAATTACGCTGACATAAGTACCCTAATAAATTGATTATGTAGCAAATATAACATGCTGTGCAGTACAGTATTAGCACAAAAGAGATTTAATCACACTTTTAAAATAATTGATTGGGTTTTACGCCATACTTATTTCACTCATATTACGGCCAGCCCAATGGGTTAAGGAAATCACCCGAAACAACGCTGGCAACAATGAAGACACCAAAGGAGACTTAATCAACAACAAATCAGCTTCCTGATCAGATACTCCTTAGCTCAGAGAGCACCAGGGCACAGGCAGCTCTCACCCAACCACTCGCTTTCAAGTTTTAGAATAATATTGAATCGATATGTTAAACCCAAAGCCATAAACCAAATGTATTATAATGTCTATTTTATATGAGTAGTAAGAACACAAATACACCAAATGACCAAGCAACGTGAATACAAAAGCCAGCAACTGAAATAATAACAGAATATGTGGAAGTAAGACAGTGTTTGGGAAACCCAAAATGCCTACTACAAAACAAAGTTAAACATGCTTTGTGTGTTTGATTGGTGTTTAACGTCGTAGTCAAGACTATTTCACCTATATGACGACTTATTGTTTATTATTAATTTGCGTAGCCTGTGTATGGTGAAAACCGGGAAGAAACCTCGTACAAAACACCCGAGAACTCTGCAGCCCCCGGAAAACTTCCCTTATATACCTACGGTCCACAAGGGGGATCGAACCTATTCCGGGTACAATTTAACATGCATTTTAACACACAATTAAACATGTATGAAAATAACAAAGACAATAACAATTAAACAACAAAATTGTCAGAGAGTCAATTTTTGACATAAATAACTATCAATAAAAACAAGACAATCACAATTTCACAAGAGAGAATTAAAAATAAAATAGATATAAAAGCGAAGGCTTTATATGCAAAAGCAGAACAAGAATTACTTTAAAGCTGGATAACTAGAAGGGCCGTGCAGCATTCAACAAAATCATGCAGTGTAACATATTGAATAAGCTGAATAATGTGAGAGGGGATGCTGGCTGTTGTAATGTACAAACTCACTCCCTTGTCAAGGTCAGTAAGAACTGCTTGCTGTTTTTTAGCAGACTCAATCTCAGATGTAAGAGTCAATTCTTTCTGTCTATGCATTTCTTCAAGCTCTTGTCTTAGCTCAGCTAATTCCTACAGCAGGGCGAGGACAACATTATGAGTAGATCATGAGAAAGTCAGAAACAAAATGGCCACATAGATACATCTTCATTAAATTATACATTAGAAAAAATAAATAGACCTGTAAAAGACTAACTGGACACCACTTCAGATTTTGTTACAAATGATACTTGATCCTGTTTAACAAACAGTTTAGTGTAAAACTACTTTCAGTTAACTAATGTGAAGTAGTTACATTCCCCTAGTCAGTGCCTGATCCAGGCCAATTTTGAACCCATTTAAACGGTTTGGATGAGTTTAGGCGCCCCTACTTAATTTTTGGATCACAGTTACAAGTAATCATAATATAATGTTAAACATGATCAATGAAAGAAAACATAATAGAACTAACAGTATAAGATAATTTGGTCATGTTTAACCTTTTTCGAACCCCTGATACACTAGTGCCCCCTGACTTAAGATTTGCCTCCAATTATTGGTCCCATTATGGGTGTTCAAACTTTTTGTTGGGTCAGGCCCTGCTAGTGGTTGGTAACACAGTGAGAAAATCTATCATAGTATTAACTGCATTCTTTCTGTAGAGCTACCCGATCAACTTTACTTTCCGTGACTCTTTTTGGCAGTCAATTTTAAAATGTCTGAGTAGATCAACACATTTCAATTCAGTACCATATGCCTAGTCAAAGGCAGACCTCATCAAGCTATAACCAGCAAGTCCTACATGTAGCTCCGTGAGAGTATTTGATTGATCACATTACGCAGGTCGGAAGCTGCAGGAACATATTAGTTCTGCTGTATTTCAAAGTTCTGTTCTTTTTTTGGGGGGGTTCTATTGTTGTTTTTGTTTGTTTTAACACTGACCTTTTCATGCCTCTCTGAGAGATCACTCTGTAATGAGTTTAACTGTTTCTTATGAAGACTCTCCAGTTCGTCTTGTGTCATGTCTTTCTCAGAAAGATACTTTCTCTTTAACTCCTCTATCTCCTCTTTATGTTCCCTTTCTAATTTTCTCTTCTCCGCAGATGCACTTTCTTCAACCTAAAATAATCAATTGATTAATCTCTAATGTTTTATTTCTTTTTCACACATAAACAACAATACTATCAGATTAATTGTAATGTATATTAAAAAAAAGGTATATTTAGAAGAAGTATAGGCCAGCTTTGTCCCTTCCTGATAAAATCACAAATCTTAAAGATATTTTTTTGATACTTTCTGACTTAATGGGGAAGTAAACAAAACACAAAGTGATAGTCAAAGTGCTTATACATTTGTTGAGGGATTCATTGTTTTTGCACTGATAATTACTTAACTACATGTAATAAAACAAACTAATACTGTATGTAAAATGTATGGTGGACTGTTTGTGGCATAATTTCTTGCAGAAAAATATAACCGAAATTACTCAAAATTTTACCCTAGTAAAGCAGAACCTGTGCAAATATACGGAATAAAGTTATATATCTGATCCACAACATTTTAATAAACATTTACTTCAGCGCCATCGTCACTACAACAAATGTAGCATGAAAGTCCACCATACCTTTTACTTACAGTAGTTCAGCTTAGGTGGCTTTCGGTGGAAAACTAGTAATCTTACAAAATAGGTTATAGCAGTTTTAGTAACAACTTGATATCGTCTTTAATTTGGTTACGCCTATGTTTTTTCTCTCGTTTCCTTTCCCTTCAAGGTTACTTTACACATTTCACAGCAGAAACTGGTTTGTTTTCAGATGAAAGAATTTGTGCACTATGGACCAATTTAATGAAATGTTGAAGAACAAAATTTAATAGATCCACAAACCAACTGGTAAAAAGTCAACATCAGATATATTGACTTTTATTAAAAAATAATTTATACTATTTCCTCATAGGGGCATGGAGTTTCAAAAGGACTGTTTTCAGTCCCTTTATTAATATTATTGGTCAGAATTTATGTTCTCTTAAGCTATAAATTGTTAATGATCAACATTTTGAGGAAGTTAACTCTGCTTCTGTTACTTGTGTAGCTGACCTGTTGATGGATCTTTGAAAGAGCTTTACTTTTCTCTTCCGTCAGCCTAGAAAGTTCCTCTTTCTGAAGGGAGCTAACCTCATCACGAAGTTTCTGCAAAGAAGTCTCCATGTCTTTTCTGTAAATTATTGACAACCAAAAAGATCAAACTTTTGAAATTACCTGAAACAGTTCTCATAATATTAAGATTAGATGTGCTATAAAAAAAACATAAAACTTTCTTAGAAAAAATAGAGAGACTAACTAATAGAACTAAGTTTTACAATGGTAAATAGTGATGGAACAGCTCTATCAGTTGGACTGAGATATCTAATACTACTGCGATTTTCTATATCTAAAGACTAACAAAAAATATCATATTTTTTGTCAAAGCTCATGGATACATGTAGCCCCAGTCTTATAGTATTTACCCATAGGTGACAGATGGACTAGAACCGGAGTAGTTCCAGTAACATGAAAGAACACACTACTTAATTAGCCATAGTTGAAATGTTTCATACTTACCCTAAATGCTTAACAAATTCGACCACGTTTACAACTAGTAAAACTACATTTTATGCAAAGGGTAAGAAGTGTAGACATGCAATTTTGAATTTTTTTTATAAAGTTCAGACTTTAAATTTCCAGAAAAGGTTAGTTTTAATTCCAAATCCACACTTAAAAATTCAATAAATTACTTGAAGTTTGTGCCCATAGAGGTCGAATTTGTTGAGGATTTAGGGTAGGTCTAAAATAATCTAACATAAAATGATTCTTTATTAGAACAAAACTGATATAAATAAGAGACGTGTACAGATGATGTGATGAACTTTGAATTTATAGACACTTTAAAATACAACAGTCTCGATTTGTGAGATTTACCGAATATTTGATGCCTCGAGTTCTCGATCCTCTTGTAGTTCTTCTCTCAGTTTTTGTAAAGCATCAGATTTACCTTGGTTTAAAAACTCTTGTTCAGTTTCAGTATCCTCCCTTATTAGTGCTCGTATTGATCTGTTATGATTGGGTGAAGGACATTACATGAATGGTTAAGGTTAGTAAGTTTACAGAAAAACAAAGGCAATGTATCACAAAACTTGTTAAGCGTAGTTAAAATGCAGAAAAACTTCTTTGAAAGTCATAGCAAATCGCATTTCAGGAAATCTTAAAATAAGATTTTTATGAAAAAATGGGTTACAATGGTTTCCATGTTTATTTTTTTAAGAAGTTAGTCATCTCCGGGATGGAAAGTTGTCCAGATAAGTGGAGTTGTAGTTTCCATTGTTAGACCTGACTATGAGACTTGTTTCTACTTGTTTTTAATCACATACTTTTAAACGACTTTGTGAAACAGACATCTGTTTAGCACACACACACACACACGTCAATCCAATTCACACAAGAAAACAGAGAAAAAGAAGTCTTTCTATTATCTGGAACTTATTTCTTAATTATTTTCCCAAACTAAAAAGCAGTAATAAACACTAGGTAAATTGATAAGGAATTCTAAAATATAGATATTATTTCTAAATGATTATGTTACTACAAAAGCAAACGTACAAAGACATATCAAATGTATAATTTCTCATGAATACAATCTTTTCTTAAAAAAAATAAATATCTCCTGACTTTATACCATATTTTCAAACTTATGTTTGCATCTAATTTAAGGAAGGGGTGATTATACATGTCGTGGTCATTAAGTTTGTATTCAAAAATTATAAAACACAATAACATTTACAAATTTTTATTTTTTTTCTGTAATATGTCAGCACATAATGTTAAACGGTGTGCATAAAACACTTCTGAAGGGCTATTTCTTAACCCCAGCATCAAGCAGAAGCCTCACTTTAATGCTCAGTCACTTTCCACCATACTGGTGTCTATCTATTCCTCAACATGTAAATGCCATTAAACGATGTTGCTATTTTCAGGATGACATTGTCTGTTCAATGGGTTGAACGATATATGCACTTAAGGCTATTTCACTCATATAACAATGGTGCTCCCTTAGCGATAGTTATGGTCATTGGAGAATCCATGCCCAAATGCTCATACCTTTTCACAATTAAGCACCAAATAAGAAATGAAACAAGTCTGTGCTTTCAGGAAGACGTGAACATTATTTTCAATAAAGATAAACTAAACCAGGACAAACAAAAAAGATATAGTGAAAAAGAATAAAAGAAAATCTAAAAAAAAAAAAGATTCTCAACAAATTTTGCAACAGTATGACGTTACCAAGACATGCGTATCTTGATACATAGATCAACAGAATAGTGTAATGAGAAAACGAAACTTACCTTAATTTCTCTTCCTTTTCTGAATATAATTTCTTCTCTTCTTTTTCTTGTTCAGCTGAAATTTCCTCTTTTAGTTCTTTCAACCTCTCAACCTTGTCCTGTCATACAGAAAAAGAAACAAATCAGACACACGTTATATTAATATCGCAGAAGAACAAATTGATTCATATGTTCAAATATTTCTTATAAAAGCAAAACCACATAAAGTCTTCTATCTTGCAATCTCTTTCTATCTCCTTGGGTTAAAATATAATTCAGATGATCAAAACAATTCGAAGTATTTATACCTCAAGAAGTTCTTTGCGAGCCTTGTCCAGTTCTTGCTGAAATTGCTCTTTCATTTCTTCAATTGCTTTATCATTAACAGACTTCAACTGATTTTCTTGGTCACCTTTATCTACATCAGTACTTCTTCTCCTAAAGCAAATAAAAGTTTTGAAATTTAATACAATATATATTTTAGTGACAATAATCTTAGCACTCTAAATTAGGGTTTTAAAACAAATTATGATTGCAACCAATTTTGAAGTTTGTGCATAAACTAAAAAATGAAAATTATTAGGTTGGTTCAAGGCTAGTAATAGTTAGGAGAAATCATGCAATAATTTGAATTCAGCGTTAGGAGCGTTGTGCCTCAAGTAAAGCTTTTGATTTCGCCTGGTTCATGACCGTATATGGAATGAGTTAAGATTTTGAATAGTGGATGATAGGGGCGGGGCTAATAAACGTTTGACTGGAATAGCGTCGGTACATCTTAGGGTGGCTCAGTTATGACAGCTAATTGACACATCCACATAATAATATTCTGACAGAAAATTAAGTTTTTAGTTTTTTAGTTGTTATAAAACTCTCCTTCAACCTACAAATTTTATGTTGGAATTATTGGAAAGCCTCTAACTTGTACTTAAATATCAATTTTTCATAAGATTCTGTGACAGTGCTAAATTCAGATCTTTTGAGTGCGTATGTTACCTTAAATGAATTTTTGGCAAGAATAAGCCTTATCGATACAAGCTATTTCAATTTGAATATATTCAGAAAATACAGG
Source organism: Katharina tunicata (assembly GCA_032466195.1). Classification (NCBI taxonomy): domain Eukaryota; kingdom Metazoa; phylum Mollusca; class Polyplacophora; order Chitonida; family Mopaliidae; genus Katharina; species Katharina tunicata. Next base: position 11,092 of record JAVFBZ010140387.1, read on the forward strand.
ACAAGAAAAGTGTCTATATATTTAAAAGGTTCATTGTGCGGGTTGATTTTTGTTTTTCTTCTTTTTATCACAGAAAACAAGCAAAGAACTTTAGTTTTGTTTCAACAATTTAATTCTTTTAGACCTGTTGCTAGCAAGGAGTCAACAATAAGATGAATTTAAGATTACATACATAAACAGAAAAAAAAACTTTTTTTTTAAAGTTTTCTTTTTAAATAGTGAAAGAGTGATAAAAACCTCTCTGCTGCTATTGCCGCTAAGTCTGCTTTTTTTCTTCTTTCATCTTCTGCTTTCTGATCAGTCACCAAGGGAGATAACTTTCCAGCTTGAGATTCATCTCCCCTAGCAGTGGACTTCATTGACAATGTTCCATCTACATCTTTCTCTAGCGAGCCTCTCAACTGAGGCTCCAATAACTCAATGTCCATGATACGCTCAGACAGGTTCTTGTCTATTCCAAAATCCTTCAATCAAATACAAGTTAAGATGACAAAACTTTATATTTCAACTTCCTTTTAAAGTTCTCAGAATTAATAAAAAGTTAATTTTGTAAAACATTTCAATGCAAGTGAATATAAAATTTTGTTATGACATATTGAATTATATTGCATTGCATAACTTACTTTCTATTACAGAACACCATGTTTCTTTTCAACAATGCAACAAAGCGTTGGCGTTGTCTGACGATATAAATTACCTCAAGTTTCAAATAACGTTCTGCTGAACTGATCTCGCCTGGTTTGAAATTTTCAATGAAATTAGATAAACTCTGGTGAATTATTATGTTTTCTTCAACATAAAGAAAGAATATTACACACTGAATATCGTGATATTGATCTCATGGCTTGTGGAAGTGATAAATCACTGAAATCCCTGAACCTCGTGGGGTATCACACCAGCTTCTAACACGAAAAATGTTAATGGTATTCAAACTTCTTTATGTTATAACCTCTATATCAACCAGTAAAAGAAGAAAGGGAAATTACAACAATCTGTCCTACCTAATTTAAAATACCAATTCATAACCTGAATATTTAACTTGAACGATGATGATTTTGTTCTTTGAAAAAAACCCAGATGAAATAGTTAATAAGACTCAATTTAGCACTGTGTAGCCTTGTAACATATGAAGTCAATACATACCACATCTTTGCCATAGTCTTCACTATCAGTCTCAGACTCCAGTTTCTTTTCACTTGGATCAGATTCCTGTAACAGCAACAAAATATCATAATTTACCGTATCTGATCCAATATGTATCCAAATGTTATAAACTGTACAAGCTTTCAAGCATAGTTTTAGTTGGACAAATTTATTAACTGCAAAAGGAGTTGAAATGTTATTATCCCATGTAAAAATTGTCTTTCTGAAAAGATATGGCAGCAGCTTTGGCATCCTTCTGTTATTCTCTGTGTTCATAAAATGACTATATATAAATGAACTTACTATACCTGTTAGTTATTACATATAATAATGCTGTCTTTATATCCTTATTTTAAAAATAATTGGAAATAAATTTCAAAAATCTACATTCAAAAATTGAATTAGTGTACCATTGTTTAAATAATAACATTGACCTACCTCATACCCCAAGTTTGCCACATCTTGAAGATCCTGATCAATATTAATACGGGGTCGGCCATCTTCGGTTTTACCAGCCTGAAACAAAAAAGAAATTTGAGCAAAATTGTATATATTGCATTGAAAATGCTGTCACTGAAAAACTAGGAATGGATAAGTAAAGTATGTTTGTTGGTGTGTTGGGTTGGGGTTTTGTGAGATAACATTATACAAAGGACACAAAAAATGAAACCATAAATCAGCCACCTGGTACCTCTTAGCTTTGAGAGCACATCGGCACAAGAAGTGCACATTTAATGACTGGATGAGAAATAGAACTTCAGCACTGCCGGATGGCATCTCATACTGGATTCAACTTATTAGCGCTTCAGTCAACAATCCCCTAAATGCAATTTTTGTATCAGTATCAAAGAAAAGATAAGAACTAATTTCACAAAGATACAACATAGCAATCCCAACTGACCTCTTCCTCGTAGTCGGTAGAGTACACAGGAATAGTAATGCTACTGGTCATATTCAAACTCTTCTGGGGATTGGCAGACTTCAATGACCCAGTGGTAGAGTTAAAACTGGCACGCATCTAAACAAAACATCTATAATGTCAGCAATATAAACAAACTCAATATACACAAGCCAAAGGTTAGTTCAAAATCAGAATTCTTAAAAATCTGAAGCCTTTTTTGTTTGTTTGTTTGGGGTTTACGCAGTACTTAGAGCTATTTTACTCATATGATGGCGTGCCAGCCCAACTGGTGGAAGAAACCACCATAAATGATGCTGGCAACACAGAAGACATCATGATATATTTACAGGACACCGCAACATATTGGCTTCCTAATGCCCCATAGTTCTCACAGAGCATTAGGGCACAAGTGCCTCCCATTTTTGATAACGATCCTCTGAAGGCCACTTTGATTGTACCAGTTTATAGGGTTTTAAAGGGTTGACCAGAATAATATATTTGTACTGTATTTATCTTTTTTTGTCATATTGATTAACATTATTGGTTTCTTAACCTTGGCTAAAATGCTGACACTTCCAATAACTTTCTTTTCTTTTTTCTTAACGAAAAACAGAACTTGTCTAACCTGTTGACTGCCCCCAGCTGAACCTCTGAGTGGCGCCAGTCCACTGGATGACTTGAGAGAGCTAGCCCCCAGCAGACCCCCAGACCCTCGATGTAATGCAGGAATACCTGTGCTAGGTTCAGCTCTCAAAGGTGAAAGAGCAGCAGGGGCTAGGTTAGATGAACCCAAGCCACCTAAAGCCTGAATAGCAAAATTCATAATTACTCAACCTGGAATCATTTCTCAAAAAAGAAAAACACTTGAGAAATGAACACATAACACCCAAAATTAGGGTTTTCAATTCTGATTGCCTTAATTATATCAAGTTTTGAACTTAGCGCCCCATAGTGCAGAGAGCACCGTGGCATAGGAGGATCCCACCTAACTATCCGGGAATCCTATTAGGAACAGGGCTAATAACCATTGCCTCGGTTCATCAGAGTGTGGCCCAGATTTGACAGTAAATCGATACATTGATCATTTAAATATTCTGGCAGAATTTTTAGTTTTCAGTGTTTTGTTATCTTGAAACATTCACTTAACCTACATATATGCGGTGGATTTGACGGAAAGTCTCTTTAACTTCTTGAGAAAAATTTCTATGACTGACAACTTGACAAGATTCTGTAGTAAAGCAAAATATCCCATTAGTTTTGGGGTAAGTATGTGACTAAATTAGCCCTCCTTTGTAATTTCCATGGCTGTAAGTACCTGTCCTTTAATTAAATCGAACCAATACCTTTAAAAAATTCCAGACCAAAAACACACACTAGAGACTGTTAATGAGTTTATGGTCATTAAACAATAAATAGATAAATTTAATAAGTATATTATCAAAATTTACCTTGATGGCAGATTTTTCTTCCTTTGTTTTTTTGCCTACACCGTTTTTCTTCTTGCCTTTAGTTCCTAAAACAAAAGAAATAGGTTTGTTAATTAAATTGTTATGCCGCAAACCTGGTTATCAAAATGATGCTACAAATGATGATTAATTTTAAATAAATTTTTATTAAAGTTATTTATTTATCACAATATTGAGAAAAAAGAAGTTACAAAGGACAAAGCTATAATTTTTAAATACTAGAAAGTGCTTTTAAATACACACACATTTGTACAAATACATACATATAGATTGTACAGGTATAATTCAATATTATATTACTTGCTGTGCCTGGAACTAACCTGGCATAGAAGCAGGTTTATTCCTCTCCTCAATGACCATCTGTTTATAGAACTCATCACAAGGGTGGTCCCAGATACTGTTTCCAGTAGCAAAGTTGAAATAGTAGATATCTTCATTGGGATCTTGGCTATAATAAGTTGGGGGGGAAAAAAATCTCGAATTTAATGCAATATATGGTTACATATGGTCACCCCTGGAAAATCATGCGACCATACGACCCACGGTCGCGTGAAATCTTGCGCCTGGCGAGAAATTTCAAACCCAGTCCGTGGCTGTCAAACCGAAAAAAAAAAAAAAATATTTATAACGTGAAATCTTACGAGGTGTATTTAACGTGTGTAGGATCTGGCGAGAAATGTGTAACCTGAAAATTTGTGCATTTTTTCCAGGGGTGCATATGGTTACATGTAACAAGAATGAAGTTTCAATTTGAACCTTTTGGGGCAGAATTGTAGGTGAATTTGTAAATTTTAATTACTAGAAGGCAAAACAAAATTAAAAAAAATGTATTTGTGGCCCAATGTCGAGCAAGCAATGTTATTTTACTGGTTTTGCTGTATGTTCACAAAAACCCTACATACAAGTATGTGTGGGAAAAGGTTGCCTAAAAAGAACAAAATCAAAAAAACAGAAAGCAACAGAAAGCAAGAAGGACGGATGGAAAGCACTTTAAAGCAGCACTTATTTTAAGAACGAACTGATTCCTTTTTACTTCAAATGTTATCAAGCAGAATTACCATGGTTTCCAGTGTTCAGGCAGAGGAGCGTTAATGCCTTCTCTAGCAATCCATAACAAATGTGATTCTCTCTCAATGTCAATTCCAATAACTCCAGCATACTCGTATATTTCTGAAGTAACAGAAAAACACAACATATATTAAAATATCTTACTAAAGGGTTTAGGATAGATGTCTTATGTGTTACGTTTTATGATATAGTATGCAGAGTACACACTAAACTGAGGCTAATGCATGTACATGTACCTGTTAATGAACAAAAACATAGATTGGCGCTCAACACGATTCCTAGTATGTATTTGGCAAACCCTATGTTAATGGTGTCTTGTGAAAGATGGATAAGTCCTATCAAGTTAAAATATTGCGTGAGACTGGTATTGTATTTCTTTTACACAGTTAATAAGGGAGCTTACTCTAGTACAGAAGAGCTTGTTTTATCCAAGCACAATCGTTAATGAATCACAACACTTCATGCTTTACAATATGTTTTTATTGGTCCCCAAGAAACAAAGTCAAAACAGAAGTAACCATGCAATTTGGAACCAAAGTAACATTTAAACTTGAATTCTAGAATTCATTGATTAAGCTTACATGTAGAAGTAGGCAGTCAGGATATTGCCAATGAAAAAGCGTAAAACAAAACAAACCTTGAAGTAAAACAAGGAAGTCACAGTTAAATTTTCTTACCATCTTCTGTGGGCTCATAATTCTCATCATAATCCTCCTCAAGGATTAACTGCTCGTTGACCATCATCCTGTCAGCTCTTCACCTGAAACACACCTGTGCTAAGAAAAACAAATGGTAAATGATTCTGAACTCTGAAGGTATGGTCAATTACTTTGTACTGTAATTATGTCAATTACATGTATACCCAAACATCGTTGCTCATTAGAACTGGCAAACTTAGGTGAAAATTAATTTATTCAATATCAAATAGACAATTTGGGTAACCGAATAGAAAGGTATGTTTGTCTGAACATATTTTCTCAACCTTGACACTACAAAATGACATTTATTAATTGAAGTCTTCCACATGGGTTTGAATTTGTGCCATGTATATGTCGCAAAAGCTTTTCTTGCAGGAAAAGTCTAGACCGTAACATGTAAGAGACAAAAGAAACTAAGATGACTAAGACTGAGGTTTTAATTTTATTTTATAACAGTATAAAGTCAAAAGAAATCTTAAAACTCTGGAAAACCATATTCTATTATATTATGCTATAAATGTATTCAGTGCATTATCAATGTTTCCAATACAATGCATCCAAGTTTTGCTTTGACTCCTTTATGCTAAGATTTGAATGTCACTCCTTAAATTATGCATATCTTAATAGGACATATTTTGTTGCTCATGAAAGTCTACACCTGTTTTAAAACTTTTTTTGGCTGTTATTAGACACACATATACAGAATTGCCCACATAATGGCTTGAAACAACTGTTTATTTTCTAAAAAAAATTTTTTCCAAGGATGACAAAATAGAAACATCAGACTATTCAACAGTGCTCAGTTTAGCCATCAAATTTGGCTATACATGTACTTGTTTGCCTTCTTTTATACATCTGACGGTCGACTAGCAAACTTATTGATTGAATGCAGCACGCACCTCGTCCTGATTTGAACACACTGTTGTTTGTCAATGACCTTTTTGTCATCAGAGCAAGTAAATTTACTGTCCTAATTTCTACTGTCTTCACAGATTAAATGAATAGAGAATTGAAAAATTGCACATTTTCTCCACATTCCTATCTGCCAATAAGATATCTATTTTCCATGGTGGCACAAAAAGCAAAAATTCTATGTCAAAATCTCTCGATCTTCGAACATCACAATCACACATACATTTTTCATACAATCGTGACTCATGAATGAATCATGTGAATTATACGTTGACATAACACAATGGTCACTCGATCTGATATCCATATTTAACTAGTATCAGTCGGATAATGTCACTTTCACTAGTTTCAGTCACATTTCCAAAAAGTTGTCAATATTTATCTATAAATATTGCCGAATAATGACTGCAGAAGTTTTTTTTATGAGCGTGCGACTGGTGATCTACATTTAGCTGACTGCAAATCCCACCACTTCTATCATCGGTAGTAGTTTTAGGTCCACTGGGCACAGGAGGATCCCACCAAAGGCACTTAAATACTATTAAAAAGGCAAGGTTTGAAACAACTTCACACCAACTTACCAGCTCCGCGACTGGTAACTTTCTTTTTAGCAGACTGTGTATCCAAACATTTCCATCAGCTGTTGTAATTTTAGTTCAACAATCGTGATTGCACAAACAAAACTTCTGAACCATTTAAGTCAGCAGATTGTGGGTTAAACACAGCATGCAACAACTAAGTTGGTTTGATGTACAAAAGAAGAAATTTTCAGTGACATCAAAGTTTAACAAGGCTGAAAATGTTTGAGCAGACATGAGGACTGATGAAGAGATCAGGTAAACTGACAGACAATAGTGGTTTATTTTTATGAATTGAGCCGTTAGGCGATAAAGTTATTTCCAAGATTGTCTTCATAATATTAGTATATGGAATCTATGACATATAACTTTGAGTGCTGCAGCCTGTGAAACCCACCCAACAGCCCGCTTTCAAACAATTTTAAAATATCCAAATCACTAACCTTATAAATCAGTCCTTAATATTACATTACTGTCTGACGTTAACCCCTCTTGTTATCGTTTGCTATCTCCCGTCAGCAACAAAAAACGACCAAAACGCTTCTTAATTGAGATTGTTTCTATTTCGCTTCTTACCTGAGATTGTTTCGATGATGCGCGTCATTGTGCTGAGGCAGACATGGCTGGCTGTAAAAGCTCGTTCAGCATTGAGCCGACTTGCAAAATGTCATGTACAACCCAAACAGTGCGGAAATGAGAATTTACTTCCTATATCCTCTGCTATGGACTAATGATAGAAACAATCTCAGGTAAGAAGTGTTTGGGTAGTTTTTTGTTGCTGACGGGAGTTAGCAAACGATAACCAGAGGGGTTACCATCAGACCTTAATGTAATATTACGGTCTGATTTATTAGGCTAACAAATCACAAAATGCTACACTGCAATTCTGATGAGTGGTGAGATAATGATACTCACATATACTAGAGAAAATATTCAAATGACTCATACTGAACAAGGCAATGATTGAATTAAAACAGTTTCGCGCATTAACTCTCCTTGTTTGGACATGCATGTTGTTGTTGTTAAGCTAATGTCATTTTTCTAAATCTACCAAAAACGGTCAGAAAATGAACGTCTATGCTTAACTTGATGAAATTATTTTTCTAGTATGTCACATTTAGCAAGTGTTTCGAGTTTGTCATTGATTACAACAAGGATTTTTTACGCAATTGGTGATTGACACCAAAATAACTTACCCTAGCTGTCAACTGTTATGCGGCCATTTTGAATCTGACGCTTGGTTCCGGGAGAAGAAGGTAATTGTAATGCATATTCACACCTAAATAGTTATTTTTTAAAGCTCATGTCACCTGAAGAATATTTTTTTATTCTTTATTCTATGTTTCAAGGTACATATTACATTTTGAGTTTGTTTACACATCAATTTATATCTTTTTCTTTTTTCTCAAATGTTTAAATAATAGCTGGTCCTTGTTCTTTGGGGTGAAATGAAAGTACACGACTCAGGTTTTAAACTTGTCTCAGAAAATATCACACTTGTTATGACAAGGCCTGTCGTTTGACTTACAGACAAAGAAACCTTACATGTTATATTTAGTCTTTAGTAGCTCAGTGGACTTGTTAACTTAAATGCGCGAGCGATCCCGAAAACTAAGTAATCGGAGTAGCGAGACTCACAAAGACAACAACAACACATATAAACAACTGATACCGGTGGAGGAATGTCTGACGAGAGAACTGTATTTGTCGGTAATATTAGCGAACGAGTCTCAGAGGAAATTCTCTATGAACTTTTTCTCCAGGTAAATTTACATGTTTCAAGTTCAGTTCTGTGATCAAAGGTTGTAATGATCCAAAACATGGAAGTAAAGCAGAAGGATTAGCCTAATCATAAGGCCTATTGTAATAGTCCGAGGGCTCAGAACTTTTTTTATTTTTATTTTTATTTTTTATAATGCCTTACTACGAAAAAACAAGGTCTGAGATCCAAGCAAAAGGCTTTTTGTCAACTCAGAAAATAAACATTCTTGTAACGGACACATAACGTTTTTGAATTAACTCTGAAAATTGACAACCTTTTCACTTTTGTTGACAACAATAATCCAAGAATATTCTGAAATTTAACTCATAGAAAGTAGACACACAACTCTATCAGCTTGATGGAAGCTGAGCTATTTTGTGCAAGTTACATAAGCATAGCTATATAAAGCCTTCCTTTGCCATTTTGATCATCAACCAACAAGCATGTACCCAAATATTCAATCTAATTGCAGTTTGAGGGCGGTTTCGTCCACCCTGTAACGACAGACTTTCAATCTTCCTCGTCTGGTCAGACAAACTTCTGCCAAACTCAAGCTGTTAATACTGTGCTGTGACATCACTCTTTTGTCCGTTTAATCTGTCCCTTTAGCTTTCCTTTGAACACAGGGTTCCCGATTGTTTTTCTAATCTTTGCTCTTAGTGTTTTTTAGTATATTTGCATGCACATAGGAGGAGCATAGTTAGTCTCCACAATAGCTAATGGTATTCGAATTGGTTTGAAGCTCAAATATTTCTTCGACAAGAAACCCTTATCTCTTACCTTTGGTATACTGAGTTTTGGATTCCCGGAGCTAGTCGAATCAATCCTAAAAAATTGTTCAAGTACGACCATTGAAATATAGATAACAAGAAAGGCACTCCTGAATTTTATAATAAAGCCTTCCTTCGCCATTTAAACCAGATGCACGTTTTATCCTCATCAGCTGACAGTTCAACTTTACTCTGGTTGTCTGAATGTTGTAATCTAATCTTCCTCTACCACAATTCTCTCAAACGATTGATTAGAGAACAATTATTATTATTATTATTATATTAATATTATTTATTATATATTAGAGAGTGCTTGGTATAGTGGCTTTCTTGTTATCTTTATTTCAATGTTTGTAATATAAGTATTTTTGAGGATTGCTTCAACCAGAGCTATTGGCAATTTAATCGGAGCTGGACCTGGTTGGGTAGCATGCATTTTAACTGGACTCTGGTCGCGCTGGTCTATTAATCCCTTGGCCCCTGGTGTGTCGGTAGTAATATTGATTGAAACAGAAACATTGCGCCGTTGATATACCAGAAGTTGTTATCCATAATATTTTGTTATTTTGACTTGTCATATTTGGCAAATCAGCCTATTGTTCTTTGACGACTGGGATCTGGAAAGTCGCCTATTTGACGAGTGAACTGTAGTTCCATGAATCTGCTATTCCTCTGAATTTATGTATAATTCTTGATCGGAGAAACTGATATATGCAGCTTGTCAGAAAGATAATAAAGATAAGACTTCTAAAGTATTTCAGTTAATTGCTATGCCTTCCAAAATAAATGTATTGTAGACCCCTACTATTATGTATATAGGATTTAAGGTAAAGTCCTATAATGTGAATGTTTAACCTAAACCCGTTGTGTAGCTGAACCACAGACATCACTACTGATATTCAAAACAGCTTCATCTTCGTTATGCTGACTTTGGGGCCAAAACATACGGGCATATATTATAAAAATTACACATGGAAAATCGTGAAATCTGGTCGAAAATCGATGGTCTTGTCCTTTAAGTACGCCTTGAAACCCCAATAAAACAAACAAGTTTTTTACCCCGTGGTGGACGGGTCTTGATCTTACTCACTCTCTTGTTGGCGCTTTTGTTGTTGTTGTTGTTGTTGTT
>JAVFBZ010140398.1:0-15191 GCA_032466195.1 Katharina tunicata
TGTTGTTTTTTGTTTGTTGTGTGTGTTGAGGGGGTGGTTTTCTGTTAATCTCACAAGTCATGTGCCACATACCACTGCCCTACTTGCTGAATCATTTAAACCTGATGACAATATTGATAAATCAATGCAAGCGTTATACAAACATAATACATAAACTTTAGTCTCTGGCAATAAATAACAAATATTTCTAATGAGCAATAACGGATATAAAGAACATACTGTATAACAATATACTAAAGGTCTGAACCAAAATACATGTTTAAGGCGCCTTAAAAACAACGGATTTAACTTGTCTCTCTTGGCGTCATTATGACGATGGTTAGAACGCAATTGCCCACACAGCGGCAGTGCTACGGTTTTTCTGGTTAGTTACCCGGATACATCTGGTTTCACTGTGGTAAAATTAGCAAGAACTGTGTATACCGAATCTATCGAAATCCGCAAAAAACAACAAATGTAATGAATTGGAAAAGATTTCACGCATACTTTGAATCTCCAGGGAATACTTTTTCAAATCATAGTGATCAAGACAATGTAGACACATAAACGACGTCAACATATTGTAATGAGTGTCTACCGAAACAAGCAATAAGCTCATTTTACTGCCATCGGATCATCACTCATCGAACCAATTTATAAGGACCGTAAAGGTTGGGATCCCTGACTTCGAGGTCTATGCATTCTGTTCATACAATCTGACCAAACAGAGGGAAAGATTGATGTACAAGAGAAACAATACTAAGTATATGCCAGAGTTATCAATAGAGACTTATTATCGAATATTCGTAGTTACATATTCTAATCAGTCTTAAAGTTATTCGTGAATCATACACCTGGCATCACCTCCACATTAGATGAGGCCCGATTAATTTATCCGTATTTGGGTTACAATTATTGTTTTCTTAGGCTGACTATTGGTGTGGCGGAGGACAGATACTCCCACCAGCCCCGTCTTTGTGCAGAGACGGAGCGCAGATACAGAATAGTTTAGATTCCACCATATCCGTCGTATCACTCAAGAAATACAACATATCTTACAAATTGAAGCTTATCTGTGAAGTCTGACGTGAATTCTTTATTAACAGTATTTTTGCTTTTAGGGATATCACTCTCTAATATGAAACACATTCTAGTTCAGAAAATTTGCAGACTGGGACATTTGTGAGAATCGAACCCACCACCCTCAGACGTAACGAAAATACTGTTATCGGTCACTTTCTAGACGACACAAAAAATACTTCACTTAATGTTAAGATGGACAAAAATCTGCTATCTACGGTGGAATGTTTTGCAGGTTTACATCTGTGTATATTTTGCAAATATTATATTATTGTCGTGTATTTGATTTCGTTATTATTGTTGAATTTGCCATTTTAGTGTAATAAAAAGTTACAAAGTTGAGCAAATGTCGAACAGCAGATCTTCCGCCAAACCGCAGTCCACAGTGACACCATTACTGTGCACCCAGACCAGTTAGACTGACTGACGTATTTACGCCCCAGGAACAGCTTGACATAATAACGTAAAACGTTCTACAATGTTATCATTAGAGTGATATATTTTCCAGGCTTTACAGTGTTAAATAATCCATTTTGTTCATATAGCCAGTAGACGTTAACACAATGACTGGTAAAAACGCTACTTGATAAGCATGCATGTAACCCCAAGAACCTGTCAACGTCTTTACAGTGCAGTAGATTTGAAAGTCTGTTTTATTTTGAAGGGTTCTTTGTGGTGAATTTTTTTAGAGCCACATGCGGATCGCTTCTGATAACGGGATACAAAAACGTACAGGTATAGTTCAAGAAGCGCAGATCAGCGACGGAGACCTCCAGGAATACTTACTTACTATAGCGTCTCTGGTGATTAGTATGGAACCTAAAACAGTTCTACTTAAAACAAGTTAAGCACCAACATAATAAATACACATTAAGTATAACTTAAAACTAAGGTCAAATTAACCTCAACAATACGGATGCAAAATTGTTATTTATATCAAAAAATAAAGATATCTTTAATTTAATTATAGATATCTAAAATAATAAGAGATATCTCTAATGGATTACAGAAATCTCCGAATGAATTAGATGCATATCTTATCCATTACAGATGTCTCTAATTCGTGACCCATAAGAACTAGGTAATACAAATTTTACTCTTGTGGGATCTCGTATGTTTGGAAGAAGTCATTATTCTGCACCATGTCTTTTTAATTTAAGATGTCTCTAATTCCCTCGAATAAGACATATCTCAATTAGAGATATCTCGAATGGTGTTAGATATATCTGTAATTGTATTATAATTTACGAAATTGTAACTGATTTACAGATATCTATAATTGAATTAGAGATATAACCAATATCTCTAATTGGGTTAGAGATCTAACTCTTTTCGAGATATTTCTAATTTGGGGGAATAAGAGATATATCTAATTGTATATCTAATATTAATTCGACCCTTCGTTAAACAATAAATCTCATTCTTTCGCCAGCAATGAATCACGATGAGAGTTTTATCGGCAAGATATAGAGACATTAGAAACACCAGATATTCCCTAGGTATTTAACTCACACCCTCTTACTATATGAGAATAACGTCTAATTTTCCACCTCATGTCAATCCCCATTGCACACTGGCCCAATTTAATGAATGGGCTAATTTGCCAACAAATTATGTTATTAGACTTCTCTGGTGATACACGAAGGTATATGTCCAGACACAAAATGAAATCCATTGTATTGGGAGACATAATAATTGTCTATTGTGTAACACAGCAGCTGGCGTGTTCCAACTAAATTGATTTCTTTTTAATGGAGACTTATCTGGATGGGAGTTCCGTGCTTGTTTTTTTCATAACGGCGCAGGAAATCTAAATCCTAAGAAGAGTAGCGTACAAAAGCTTTTAATTCAAGAAGCGTCCAACTGAAGAAAGGTTAATATGGTTAAGCTTGTATCAATGTAGCTTTGGTATAATATCGTAAGTCACGATATCAGGCCACTCATTTGTCTGGGCCACAGTGACCTTTGTGCAATACGAAAGTGAAGATGACAACCATTGTGGTGTATACAGTGACAGTTTCACTTATTCCATTCCACTTATCCTGGTCTCTGATGAATCTGAAAATACTTGAGTGGTCATTGTTCAAATGACAGTACTAAAACTTGTGATTTGTACAGCCAGGCTGCATTTATTAATTCTTTGTTCTAATTGTTGCAAAGTCGAAAACCTTACAATGTATGTGTATAAATCAGGCTATTCAAACGTTCGGGCGGGTGGTAGACTGGAGTACTTTGTATTCTAGTGTTTCCTAAGTTAATGGGCATCAGGAATCCTGGTTTGTGGCTTGAGATTTTTCAGTGTTGTCTTTGTTACAATTGATTTCACACACCTATTAACGTTTCTTTCCTAAGCCTGTTATATCCATCAACATCATTCTCGATATTCCTCTAATCCGTAACAAGGTATGTGGGCCTGGTAAATAGCTATTCAGATTTATAACAGATGTTGTATAAATATTCGTGTCATATGGTTAAATCATCAATTTATTATAATACATCTGGGAATATGCCCTCTGCGAAATCTAGTTTTTATACTCGACAATGACTATATTAGTGTATTTTTTTTTCAAAATCAGAATGATTCTGAATCTGCAATTTAAAGTAGCAAAAGATAGTAAGGCGAACGCTAGTAGTCAGTATCGAGATCAGTGTAACTGACTGTCGTGTTTGCGCCTCAGGAACAATTTAACAAAACATCGTAGAACGAAGAGAAAGCTGGGTTAACGTGACCCGATGTTATTATAAAAGTCAAGTAATTTCCCTTTCTTCGGGGATATTCAACAATCTGTTTAATTCATTTAGCCGGTGGACTTAGGAACAATGACTGGTGAAGACATATAATAAAATGAACATACACATGTGCACAGGGATCTGCCAAAGTACACTGAAAGAGATACAACCCTGTTTTTCCTTTATTTCCGGGAACTTATATTCATTATAGATATGTACACTTCCCGCATTGTAAAGATATCGAAGAATCAATTTTATTTATTTTGTTATTTGAACACCGGGTACCCTTTTGGTGATTTAATCATGTTTTTGCTTTCTTCCAATGTTTCAATTAACCTCCGATATGCTTAGTGTAAGAGACTATCGTGACTTCTCGTCAACCTCTCAGCCGCAAAGGTCACAACGGTACCAATTTGTGGTAGTATCCAAATTGGTAAATACAGTATCTAATTGGACTTCTTCAGTCGTTAACAGAGATTTGTACTCAGAAAAGAATGCCCTGTCTTGGGAGATACCAAATAGCCGCTGTACACGAAATCAGTAAAGGGTGCATACAGTAACACCACATTAAGACCTTCCCTGTCAAATTGATTTCTCGTTGAAATTTATATTGTTGAAGAGGGAACTCGAATCTCGCAATGACCATCTTTCTCTATTCTATCTCTTCCAAACCATTTGAGCGTTTATTCAACACTTCACCGGCTACTGCGTTAACCATAACAATGGTGCTATCTACGGTTTGTGGAAGCAACAATTCTCAACAGCCAAACAAACCGCCTCTTCTAACTTGAAACATGTTCGGGTATTTATTCCATATTTGCTATATATTTTTTTTCAAAATTGCGGAATTAGACATTTGAAGTAAATTTCCTTTTTGTCCCACGAAACTTCCGAGATTACCCTGTCGTTAAAAGGGAATTTATAAACATTCCGCCCTAAACAATTCCTGTTTAACTTGACAGTATGGTGCAATTGATCTTTCAGTCAGATTTGAACGTTATGAAGTAGTTGAAAATACATCCACATTTGATTCTACAAATAAAAATTATTAACATTCTACAAAGGATTTCGAAATCGATCACAATTATTCAATAAATAAAATTTTGTTCTTTCTACTCTAGCAAACATGGCTGCTCGGTTGTTCTCTAAAGAATTAAGAACCACTAAACCATCACGTCCATAATTTCCTTACAGAAGTCTCAAGATTCGTTCTTCACCTTCACTTCAAAGAAACGGCAGTGAGTTAAGTAAAAGCCAGAACCATCCAAATGCAAAAAGATTCGCAAGAAGTTTTAGAAGTCGCTAAATTAGAAAAAGACTGTGGAAATGGACCAAGAAGACAATATATGCAGTGTCAAATTGTTAAGCTTTCAACATAATGTTGAGAGAAAGGCCACGTTCCACGTGAAGGAAAATATAAGATGGAAAATCTTCCGGGACCAAGATAATTCATCTAAACTATCGCTAAATTTAAGTCTCAAAGTTGACGGCATGGAAGAATTTCCAACAAAAAATGTATGAAAGACTGACAAATATTGTTAAAAAATGAAGATAAAATTCGGTTTAGAAAATATATTATATCATTGAGATTGATTGACATGTTATTCTACCTTGAGGTAAACTGCACCAAACACAGTAATGTGTCAATTGGGACAGAAGTCAAGCTAAATTCAAAGTCATAGATATATCATATGAACCCATCTGTCCGTGTTAACTTTCCGAAATCAGGCATTCTTCGTGAAACCAGTAAAACGTTTGGAACCTCACATAAAATAGTCACCTAATGCTAATTAGAATTGAATTAAGTTTTGGAGTTATAAAGATAATTTTCCCACCAACAATTCGTTGTTATTTGTAAAACAATAGACATATAAAGGAAAGTTTCCTAATCTGCCTAGTCGTTTCGATGTAAAATCTTAATGTTTCCGGCTTTCATTGAACTCACTATAGTACTGTTCAAATATATTTATAGTAATGCCACTTATTACATTTCCCTATAAATTGTTAAAGCCCAATTGTTGTATTTGGGAACCAATGATTTCTGGACAGTCCTAGTGAACAAGGAATGGCCCTGTTTGCCTCAAAGTTGTGTTTAAGTGATTTCAGTACTAGTTTAATATGTATGACGATAGGTGTAAATCTAAACGATAATATACTCTCACTAATGGAGTCGACTAAACTCACCATATCAAAATTCTAAAACAAGTTATTATAGAAATTACATAGTTGTCAAATTCAAACAGGTAAAACACAAATGTACCTTGTTTGCATTGCTTGCATTTGGCGGAACACGGAGAAGAACCCCCATGAAGCCTTTCAACGATATCTGGTGCCTCCGGATACGTCCACTATCTTACCAATTCTCTAGCACCTTTATTTAAATTGTGTATCTTCCCATATGCTCCACTGTGCTTCCCATGGTTATCCTATAGTAACAAAGACACCATGAGCATGATTAGGTAGTTGTCTAAGCTGACACTACTGACAACGTGTAAAATCGTGCAGATAAAATAATAATTTACATGGTGTGGTATTGTTGTTCATTTCAGCTTTTACACTTTTCGTTGTTATAGCAACGAGTTCAAAATGATGACACAGCCAGGATTTCTTGAAGCGTTAATACCGGAATGTTATTAACTTGAAATCTATACCGACCATTATAGGTCCTAGGCGAAATTCTTTAGACTCGTTTCTATCTTATTCAATACAAAACTCGTTGTGTAGATTACGACTATCAAGAACACTGACAAAAATTCTTCAGAAATCAAATAGGCCTTGCTTGTGATGTCTTGATGTCAAAATCTGCCTCTGAGACTTCTTCTTTGTAAACCGTTAACGAATGTAATTTCTTCCATTGGCTGTTGTGCATATATTAAACAGAAATAAATCCACTGTCACTTGTTTAAGCTGCATTAAGAAACTGGGCACCTAAACGTAGATTTGTGTCCAGACATATAATGAAATCCATTGTCTTGGGAGACACAATTAGCTTCTGTCCACGAGTGTGGTCAAGGATGTATTGAGTAACCCAGTAATGCCATTGTGGCCCACTCATTTGTCTGGGCCACAGTGACCTTTGACAAGTGAAGAGGACAACCATTGCGGTGTATACAATGACAATTTCACTTATTCCACTCCACTTATCCTGATCTCTGGTGAACTAATAATACTGATACACTTTTCAAATGACGGGACTACAACGTAAAGGAAGCATATCCCAATACATACAGTCCTGTAGGTCATTATTGTCTAACATATTAATTAAAGATCGCCCTACTGTACTCAACCCAAAATTGTATTGTTCATTGTTTGCTGGTGACAAGGCTGTCTGGATCAGCCTATGATCTAGTGAGGTGTGGTTAAATGTGGGGATTGTGTTCACTAGGAGGCATGTAAACTTACCTCGGCCATTGGTATTAGGCAATTCGCCTGTGAAAACATCTGATTATTTTAAATATCTTGGTGTTTTTTGTTTATAGGAGACTTACCTGGGCTAGACATATTGACATGGTTGTAATTAAGTGTCAAAAAGTATACTTAATCTTATGAGAGCTGTCTCTCGACAAACCTGGGTGGCAGATAAATACTGCTTGCTTTTATTATGCAAGGCTTTAATTAGATCTCGACTGGATTATTGTTCAGAGGCATATGACTCTGCCTGTAACACCCTCAAAGCTAAGTTTGATCAAATCGTGCAGATAAAATAATGATTTACATGGTGCGGCATTGTTGTCCGTTTCAGCTCTAACTCTTTTCGTTGTTACAGCAACGAATAAAGTTCAAAGTGATGACTAAGCCATGATTTCTTGAAGCGTTAATACCCGAATGCTTTTAACTTGATATCTATACCGACTATTATAGGTTCTAGGCGAAATTCTTAAGACTCTTTCTATCTTATTCTCAAAATTGTGTGTGTAGATTACGACTATCAAGAACACTGACAAAATTCTTCAGAAATCAAATAGGTCTTGCTTGTGATGTCTGCCTTTGGGAGTTTTCCAATGTAAATCGTTAACGAATATGCTTTCTCCCATTGCCTGTTGTGCATATATTAAACATAAGTAAATGGTTTAAGCTCCATTTAGAAGCTGGGCACATAAGCATAGATTTGTGTTCAGACACATAATGAAATCCATTGTCTTGGGAGACACAATTAGCTTCTGTCCATGAATGTGGTCGAGGATGAATTGAGTAACCCAGAACAATGCGTGTTCCGACCAAATTGCTTTCTTTTTGAATACCCGCCTTAATTGTATGGGTACCTTGCTGATGTGTCGCCGAGCTTGTTTTTATCATAACTGCGTAGAAAGTCAGACTTCTAGACTGAAGGGTTATGCAATCCTCAGAATAGCGGAATACAAAAGCATTTAATTCAAGAACTGTCCAACTGAATGATAAGTTAATATGGTTAACTTTTTATAAATGCATATTTGGTATAAAGTTGTTAGTCACGACATCAGACCAATTATCTCTCTGGGCCGCAATGTGACAAGTGAAGATGACAACCATTGTGGTGTATACAATGACAATATCACTTATTCCACTCAACTGATCCTGATTTCTGATTAATCTGATTATACATTTTTCAAATGTCAGGACTACAACGTGAAGGAAGCGTATCCCAATACACACAGTCCTTTAGGTCATTAAGTTCAAGACCCATTTAATATTTCATACACGGTACAATTGCTTCAATTATTTCCAGAAAGCCGTTTTAAATGTTATTATCCATTCATCATTGGTACTGTAAGGCGGTAGAGATCATATCCTTTATATGTCGCCCAGAAACACCTTTACAACTACTGTTCCTTATATCTGGTTTCCATGCATCTAACACGTCAATTAGCAGCTAAATAAACGTACACTGAAATTGTTGATTCTAAAGTGTAAGATCTGACTGGATTTATTTATTATTTGTATTAATTGTTGGGTTGTTGACTGGAGTACTTTGTATTCTGGTGCTATGTGAGCTAGTACTCTCTGATGCCATTAGCTCTATGAACCAATGGGCATCATGAAGTCGATTGAGTCCAAGTTTGTGTTTTGAGATTATTCGGTGTTGTATTTGTTACAGTTGGTTTCCTACGTCTACAGGGCTATTAACGTTTCTTTCCTAAGCCTGTTCTGTCCACCAACATCATTCTCGATATATCCTCTAATCCGCAACAAGGTATGTGGGCACGGTAAATAGCTATTCAGATTTGTAACAGATGTTGCATAAATATTCGTGTCCTATGGTTAAATCATCAATTTATTATAATACATCTGGGTAACTGCTTCAATAAAAACATACATCTTTGCCATAAATACGACATCCTCCTTCAATCGCTATAATCAAATTATATTATATTATATGATGGAATTAATCAATGCAAGCGATGTACTATACACAAATTATCAACAAGACATATCAGTATATGCCCTCTGCGAAATCTAGTTTGTATACTCGACAATGTCTATATTAGTGTAGTTTTGTTTTCAAATTCAGACATATTGTGCATCTACAATTTAAAAGTAGCAATAGAAAGTAAGGCGAACGCTCAACGGCAGATATTTCCATCAAACCGTTTTTTCAGGCCATAAACGATTATCCAGATCTGTTTAACTGACTGACGTGTTTGCGCCTCAGGAACAATTTAACAAACATCGTAGAAAGAAGAGAAAGCTAGCTTAACGTGGCCCGATGTTATTGTAAAAGTGAAGTAATTTCTCTTGCTTCGGGGGTATTCAACAATCCGTTTTATTCATTTTGCCGGTGGACTTTGGAACAATGACTAGTGTAGACATCTTGTTTAAGCGGCATTTAGAAGCTGGGTACATAACAAAAACATGACGACTGAGATGGATTTTTCAACTACTGGGTATCATGTTTTTGTGGTGTAGACATATAATAAAATGAACATACATGTGTGCACAAGGATATGCCGAAGTACACTGGAAGAGATACAGGCCTGTTTTTCTTTTATTTCCGGGAACTTATTTTCATTATAGACCTGTAAACTTCCCGCATTGTAGCGATATCGAGGAATCAATTTCATTTCTTTTTTAATTAAACATTTCATGTTGAACACTGGGTACCTTTTGGCACTTTAAATCAGGTTATTTCTTTCTTCCAATGTTACCATAAACCTCCAATATTCTTAGTGTAAAAGACTAACTTCACCTCTCAGCCGCAAAGGTGAGAGCGGTACGAACAAGAGGTAATGTTCACATTGGTCAATTCTCTATCTAATTGGGCTTCTTCAGTCGTTAACAGAGATTTGTACTCAGACATATTGTAAAAGGGATTCCCCGTCTTGGGAGATACCAAATAGCCCCTGCACACGAAATCAGTAAAGGGTTCATACAGTAACACCACGTTGAGATCTTCCTTGTCAAATTGATTTCTCGTTGAAATTTATCTTGTTAAATGGGAACCCATTCGAATCTCGCAATTACCATCTTTCCATTTTATCTCTTCCAAACCTATTGAGTGTTTATTCAGCGATTCACCGGCAAGTGCGTTAACCATTACAATGGTGTTATCTATGGTTTGTGAAAGCAGCAATAAACAAGAGCCAAAATCCCGCCTTTTCTAAATTGACATATGTTAGTGTTTTTATTCCATTTTTGCTTTGTTTTTCAAAATTGCACAATAAGACACTTGCAGTAAAATGCCTTATTATCCCATGGAACTTCCGAGATTCCCCTGTCGTTAAAAGGGAATTTAAAAACATTCCACCCTAAACCCTAAATTCCTGTTTAACTTGACAATATGGTGCAATTGACCTTTCAGTCAGATTTGAACATTATTAAGTAGTTGAAAATACATCCGCAGTTGATTACTACAAATAAAAACTATTAACATTGTACAAACGTTTTCAAAATCGATCACTATTATTCAATAAATAACGCTTGGTTATTTCTACTCTAGCAAACATGGCTGCTCGGTTGTTCTCTTAGGAATTAAGACCCGCTAAAACATCACGACCTATGAGTTCTTAATTTCCGTACGGAAGTATCTAGATTCGATCTTCACCTTCACTTAAAAGAAACGGCACAGAGTTAAGTGAAAGCCGGAACCATCCAAATGCAAAAAGATTCGCAAGAAGTCGGCCATTTACGATAGAATTTCCGCCGAAGGGATAAATGAAGTACTATAAGAAAAAAAGAGGCTACCGTTTTGCCTTTTAGTTAAAATAGACAACAGTAATGGGTTTTCTAGAAAAAAATACTTGTCTTGTCATCTGGTATTCTGCACCGTCAAACTCATAATACCTATATCTGGAAATCTGTTGGAAAATTCGCACAGAAGAAGAAAAAGACTGCGGTTTGTGGAAAAGGACCGAGAATACAAAATATGTCTCAAATTGTTAAGCTTTCAACATATTGTTGAGAGAAGGGCCACGTTCCCGATGAAGAAAAATTTAAGATGGAAAATCTTTCGGGACCAATATAATTCATCTAAACTATCGCTAAATTTAAGTCTCAAAGTTGACGGTATGGAAGAATTTCCAACAAAAAAATGTATGAAAGAGTGACAAACGTTGATAAAAATGAAAATATAATTCGGCTTAGAAATGCGCAGTTGCACCATGCAACTGCTTTTGTGATCTGGTTTCAATTGATGTTTCCCCCCATCTGTCCCTCATCAATTGTTCGCGCGTTGTTTCGCCGTGACGTCTTGTTTATGACGTCTCATTTAGTTGGTCCAATCAAATCCCGCCATTACTAAGCGCTTCATCCTCGCGCAGCGTTCTGTCCCTCTTCACTGGCGCCATTCAGTCCTCCAGCTCGCACAGCTTTCAGCTCAAACTATTTCCTCCTCCAGCCCCACCACCTCCTATGCTAAAGCTGTTCTGACCTGGTTAGGTCAGATTGGTTTATAGGCGGGTCAGCCCCATTGAAATCATTTGTGGCTTGACACAATATATTCTAAATTCAGTTTTTCTAACTTTTTTGTAAATTCCAATTCTCAGTTTACAAGTAACAAGTTTATTCTCGTTTATTTATGTCTACATTTTCAAAGATTTATTTACAATTGATTAAACTGTCACTTATGTGGCCTCGGTCAACTCACAGTCCGTAGTCGTCTCCCCTTTCTTTATGGTTATTGTCTTGAGACTTTAGCACAAAATATATTATATCATTGAGATTGTTTGACTTGTTATTCTGCCGTGAGATAGACTGCACCAAAAATAGTAAAGAGTCAATTGTGACAGAAGTCAAGTTAAATTCAAAGTCATAGATGTCTAATATAAACCCATCTGCCCATGTTAACGTTCAGAGATCAAGCATTCTTCGTGAAATCAGTGAAACGTTTGAGACCTCACATAAATATTCAGCTAATGCTAATTGGAATTGTCATAAGTTTTAAAGGTAGATTCATAAAGGTAATTTTACTAACAACAATTCCTTCAACGTCGTTATTTGTAAAACAATAGAAATTGAAAGGAAAGTTTCCTGATTTGCCTAGTCGTTTCAATGTAAAATCTTGACAGTTCCGGCTTTCATCGAACTGCCACCCAATGATTTGATTTCCCTATTAATTGTTAACGTACAATTGTTGAATTTGGGGCACAATGGTTTCTGGACAATCCTAATTAACAAGGAATAGTCCTGATTGCCTCAAAGTAGGGATCAAGCGGTTTCGGTACTGGTTTATGTATGACGATAGGTGTAAATCTAAACGATAATATACTCTCACTTCTGGAGTCGACTAAACTCACCATACCAGCATTCTAACTCAAGTTATTATAGAAATTGCAGAATTGACCGATTCAAACCGGTAAAAACAAAAATGTACCCTTTTTTATTGCCGGAATACCAAGAAACAACACCTCGATCTCTGGTGCCTCCCGACACGTCCAATGTCTTACCAATTCGCTAGCAAATATAACAGGTACTTAATTGGAAAGGGGCTCAGCAGTCCAATGCTAAACCAACTGAGCTACGGCATTACCCTCTTGTGAGATAGTGGTTTTGAAAAGCTTGGATTTTCTAAGGTTTAGGCCTATTGCGGCAACTTCAGCGCTTGCTTACGGCATATCAAGAAGACTGATAAAATATTTTTATAAATCAAATAGGCCTTGCTAATGTTGTCTTGATGTCAAAATCTGCCCCTGATGCTTCTTCTTTTTAAATCACTAACGAATGTACTTTCTTCCATTCCATGTTGTGCAGATATTAAACAGAAGTAAATCCTCTTTTATCCATTTCCATATGTATGTGTGATTCCGTTAGCTGTTTCTAAAGTCACTTGATTTTAGACTGGAATACTTTTAAGAACATAGACCTAACGTTTGAGTGCGGCAGACAAGTCTGCTTCTCTTTTGGGTTACTTTTTATCACTGATATTGGCACTGTCCTCATGAAAGCGTGTTTAAAACACTGTTAAAAAACATCTGTAAACATTTCTTTCTTCTTTCTGTTGATGATATACACCTGCAAAATTCAGTGACTCCATGGGGTCCGTCGTTGTCATCCATGAAGATTGGTCTCGTCAGAAGGGTATTATTTTTGTCGAATAAGGAATGGCGACCTTTTCGAGGATGTCAGTCTGGTATTTAACTTCATTCAAATTGCCCTGAAACGTCACGAGATCGCACCATGACTGGGCCTTAACCGAATATGATTGCCGTATGGATGTTCCTTGGAGTGTATGCCGTATTGCTTGTTTGTGGGTCTTGGTGATTACTGGATGTTTAACTGATCACCTGGTGTAATGTGCAATGGCCTACCTGCAATTCTGAACGGTTCTATTCAAATTTCACTCAATTGGCGTAGTAGTGTGCTATTAGAGAAGTGTGCACGTCTCACAATGCATAGAAAACCGTATCCCCTCGTTGAGATGTGACGTCGCGTTTGGTCTTAAAGGTCATAGGAAACTGCTATGTGTAGTCTATCTACTCAGACTCACTTTGTTTTGGGTTTTAGATTTTAAGTAAGTCATCCCCTTTAAAAACGGTCTTAGCATCTATATTATCATCTTATCAATTGCAAATCCATCAAAGTTATGTCTTGTTACGTTCCCAGCTTATAGGTGCTATTAAAACAAGATGTGGGGATGAATTCATGAAACAAACGTCAAAAGTTTAAACATTCTTAGGCTGTGATTCCCGTGATTTTTTTCTGGTTTCTGAAATGTCTCTTCTCGGATTTGGTTTCCTTGTCTATGAGCCAGAAAGTGGAGAAGAATTTTGACTAATATTCTGAATGTTAGTGTCTTTCGCTAGTCTGAATGTTAGTTTATTTTGTTATTCTGAATGTTAGTATCATTGGTTAGTCTGAATGTTAGTATCTTAGGTAAGTCTGAATGTTAGTATATTTGGTTAGTCTGAATGTTAGTATATTTGGTTAGTCTGAATGTTAGTATCTTTCGTTAGTCTGGATGTTGGTGTCTTTCGCTAGTCTAAATGTTAGTATATTTTGTTATTCTGAATGCTGTTATGTTTGGTTAGTCTGAATGTTAGTGTCTTTGGTAAATCTGAATGTTAGTATCTTTCGTTAGTCTGGATGTTGGTGTCTTTCGCTAGTCTAAATGTTAGTATATTTTGTTATTCTGAATGCTGTTATCTTTGGTTAGTCTGAATGTTAGTGTCTTTGGTTAGTCTGAATGTTAGTATGTTTTGTTATTCTGAATGCTGTTATCTTTGGTTAGTCTGAATGCTGCTATCTTTGGTTAGTCTGAATGTTAGTGTCTTAAGTTAGTCTGAATAATAGTATCTTTAGTTAGTCTGAATGTTGATATATCTGGTTAGTGTGAATGCTAGTATTCTTGGTTAGATTGAATGTTAGTATCTTTGGTTAGTCTGAATGTTATTATCTTTGGTTAGCCTGAATGTTAGTATATTTTTTTAGTCTGAATGTTAGTATCTTTGGTTAGCCTGAATGTTATTATCTTTGGTTAGCCCGAATGTTAGTATCTTTCGTTAGTCTGGATGTTGGTGTCTTTCGTTAGTCTAAATGTTAGTATATTTTGTTATTCTGAATGCTGTTATCTTTGGTTAGTATGAATGTTAGTGTCTTAAGTTAGTTTTAATGCTAGTATATTTGGTTAGTCTGATTGTTAGTATATTTGGTTAGACTGATTGTTAGTATCTTTGGTTAGTCTGAATGTTAGTATATTTGGTTAGACTGGTTGTTAGTGTCTTTGGTTAGACTGATTGTTAGTATATTTGGTTAGTCTGAATGTTAGTATCTTTGGTTAGACTGATTGTTAGTATCTTTGGTTAGTCTGAATGTTAGTATATTTGGTTAGACTGATTGTTAGTATATTTGGTTAGACTGATTGTTAGTATATTTGGTTAGTCTGAATGTTAGTATCTTTGGTTAGTCTGAATGTTAGTGTCTTTCGTTAGTCTGAATATTAGTATGTTTGGTTAGTCTGAATGCTGTTATCTTTGGTTAGTCTGAATGTTAGT
>JAVFBZ010140409.1:0-14897 GCA_032466195.1 Katharina tunicata
GGATGTGCAATACGAATTGGCATGTTTTCATATTACAAAAATCAATACGTAACAAAATATTTTGAAAACAAGTTGGTATCGTTTCTTTTGGACACTAGTGTATCTCATATTTCACTGGGCGCAGTCACCTTGCTTTGTTCACTTGAAGAAACCTCCCGTTTGGATCTGTGGTGTCTGTGTGACGTCTTTAACTTAAACTATAAGCCATAAAATCACAAAAATGTTCACCTGGCTGAATTTGTTGATCTTTTGTTTTAAGCCTATCGCTTTAACAAAATGTACTCGTTACCTTGGATATATAAGAACAATCTATTTTTGTATAGGTTATCAATAAATCATTCCAAACGTTTATAATATCGTCATGTTTACGCATAAATAGCGAGAACATACAATAAATATGAATATACATTTTTACAGGACTACGTGAATAGTCAGTTAGCAGGAAGGACGTCTTTGAACTTATTCCACTGGACAGCCCTTAATGACATGGAGGGAGAAGGTGTTCTTACGTATGCTGACAACCCTACCAACCCAGCTGATACCTCTTTACTGTAATTATATTTTCATTTTTTGTTGTCCGCTCTTAAAACTACAACAGGAAAATCAATTTAAACGTACATGTACAAATTGTACCAGAAACAGTGCTGCCGAAAATTGTAAATACTTTTTTATACTATTTTTATACTATTTTTATACTATTTTAAGTATTTCTTTGTGCCGTTTCAAGTTTTTTTCCCCTGATATATCTGAATTAAAAATTGTTTCTTTATGTTGATGCTTAAATTACTGGACAATGGTTATCACATAAAGACACCTGTGAGTAAAGGTGAAATGATTTTTGTTGAACGTATCAATTTGCCCATCGATAACTGCTACAATGAGAATGATAATACTAACCTTATTGCCAAGGACAAAATATCAGTCTGTACCTTTTGGGGCAATTTTGTTTTAGTAAAGTGCTTTTTTAGTTTTAAACGTTTATAATTTATATCTTGTACACAGACCCTGGGACCAATCGCCATCCTGTTCCGGCTGCCCATCTGCATGTGCACTGATTAATGGTGGAGGTTATTTCGCGGATTTTGACTGTTCTCAGAAAAGAGCCTTTGCCTGTGAACGATATGCGTCACGTAAATATGATATTTTACACAAGTTTTAACACAGGGTATAAAGTATTTGGTCCGGGTCTTGGTGACTGAAACATTATGAATCCGGAACTCTACAAATGACCAGCGGACCATTACTATCAATATTCTCCGCATACGACGACTAAGACGACTTTTCCAATTAAAAGTCGATAATAGTTATTGACAGCTACATGATTAATGCCTCTTTTAAATTAAACTAGTTTGTCCAAATCAGTAAGAAGAACTTTACATCATTTACACTATTCGCGCTTCTTTCTACAATATGGCTATTCATACGAAGTTGCATAAGAATGGATCTAGTTTTTAATTATATTTTTATAGTAAAATTGCATCAAAGCACTTATAGTCCATGGCCAGCATAATACCTACCTTCAAATAATATTTTGCTAAAAGTAAACCAAACTGTTTATGCAAAACAAAAAGTTTCATTTTTTATTCCAAAAAGTAAATTGACGGCATAATTTGAACGATTTTAACTGTAAACGTGTAACCCAGAAAAAAAAACTTGTTTCCAAACATTTAATCAAAACTGAATGTAGAACAAACGGTTCCGTTAACAAGGTATATGTCTGAATTCAGTGACAAAGAATGCGCAATAGTTTCACAGTAAAGCTCTAACAATATAGAACAATGTCACTGTATTGAATTCAAATTCATTATTTTCCAAAACATAAGCTAGTTTTATTTTATTTCAATTATCACCTAATCAAATATGTAAGTCACAGATACTTCTTTTCTTCCTATAGCGACCAGTGGAGCAGAATCTAAGATTTATAATGCACGATGTTTGCTTATAACACTAACACTGGCAATTGGTACTTGGATTTGGTGAGGAAAGAATAACGGCATGGTTATGTCCCTATGTGGTTACATTTGAAACAGTATATTGGATGAAGATTGCATAACTGATGCCTCGGGGCCACAAGCACACCAATGATGATGTAATGTTGAAGAAAGCCTACCTGGAGTATTTAAACCTGATTGAGTTTTTAGTTATATTTGTTTCAATTGTTTTTCAAATAAAGCTTTGATAATTTCAAAAGTAACCGATTATCTACTTTTAGCAGGAGCCTGTTCCTCAGCATAAATGCTCATTATGTTTTTGTAAATATGTTCAGCCAAAACATTATTTTCAACCTTAATAACTACTATACAATTTCGTAGAGATAGAACAAGTTCTTTGGAACTTTATTCCCGCCATCATATACAATGCTCGTAAATTTGTTAAAAAAAAAATTTAAAAAAATATTTATGGTGAATAAACATGAAATGAAATAAATACCACTAATGGTTGTTCCTGATTTTTTCCACATTTAACAGATAAATGGTACTATGTGTATAATTCCATGGACAAAGAATTGGAAAATTTTTCTTAGTTTTTATATATTTTTGTAAAGAGTAGTAACACTGGCTCAGGGATATCTACTAATTAAAACCGATAAATCATCATCATGTTCTAGATAAATTCCCAGAGGCGAGTTTCTGGAGAGATCTTGATCTCCAGTTGTTATGGGCAACTCGAGAGTCTCGAGAATACTGGCAAACCGGGTGCTGGGCTGGTCATACTGGAATACAACAGGAATAAAGTCTATATTTGAGCCTTTACCTGGTTCCCAGTTTAACCCTAACGTTTGAAGTGCCTTAATCCAATAAGATTCTCTTTCCAAGCGTTTCTGTTTGGTTTCCTCTTCAGACGGAAAAAGCGGAGTTTGTTTTAATCGGCAAATATATATGTAAAAAAGTAAAGGTATGAAAGAGATTTAAAATTTTTTCCTATTAACTATTGTAGTTGTTAATCGAATTAACTGAATTACTTATGTCCATTGTAAATAGGACAGGGTGACTATGTTCGAAGATGGTGGAAAAAATCTGTGATAACGACATCGCAATGTATTTCACTGTTTTTGTTTATTTTCCGCCGTACTTAAAAGAATAGAAAACTGTTGATAATGTGTACTATGGATTGAAGTCTGTTTTCATCGGATTAGTTATAACTTTACTTTAGCTTTTTAAACAAATTGTAAACTTGAGTTTGTGTGGCTTGCAATTTTGATTGTCAACATCGCCACCAGCTAATTTCAGATCATCAGAATAAAACCTTATTGAAGACTATGAATAGCTTCTATTTCCCTATTTCCCACGTCACGTATACCCAATCCATAAAATCTACTCCATTGTTGTCATACGTATCATGTACTTTGTTATAGACTTTTGGGAACATTGTGGCGAAACAATTTGGTACGGGGATATATATAATTTTAATAAATGTTCAAGAACAAATTTTGATTGCCTCCACTGGGATAGATATAGGCTACATCTTGAAGACTTGCAGAGGAACAATTTTAACCTGCCTTAGGTTTAAAAATGCCACAGTGTATAATGATTGGCTGTAAATACAAAGGCCTCGCACTAAATCTTGTTCTAAGACCGAAATATTTTATGTTGTCCATGCAAGAGTTTATGTTCGCTCCACTCAAATTTGTCTCATTGCTTAAATATAGTTTAAGTTAAGAGAGATTTTGTCTTCACTCTGATGAAACTGTGCTCTCTCAATAAAAAAGGCGACGGAACATCTTTGCAATTTGTACCACCCAGCTTTTCGACTCAGGCTGAGACGACTGGTAATATACCAGCGAAAACTTGAATCAACTGGCGCAGTAGACATTATAGATATGTATAGATAAAGAAAACAATGGTGTTCGTAACCCTGCCACAGACTACATATTTAGCCATAACATTTTTTTTATTCATAACGGCTACTGCGCTTGACACACCGGAAAGATGTTCCGTCGCTTTTTTTTTTTTGAGAGAACACAATTTCATGACAGTGATTCTCTCCGGGATAACACAAAATCAATTTTAGCAAGAAGACAAATTTGAGTGGAGAGAACACAAAATCTTGTATAGAAAACATAAAATATTTCGGTGTTAAAAACACACTTGAAGAACTTATGATGCGCTGGCAGAAATCAGCCACGATATTGCAACCGTCTGGCACGTATTGCTGTTTCGGCTGAGTTAAAAATGTTGTCTGCCTAAGGTGTCGATCTTACACTTTCGACTAGATGTTGTAAAGTTATAGTGCACTGATTAAAATAAACCACATTCTCTGGATATAAGTACGGGTAAAGTATAAGCTTTCTCTGCCTTTATATAATTCATTTAAATTAAATTCGAAACAAGTAATAAACAAGTGAAGGTTTTTTTCTTTATTTTTCTTATTTTTAAGAAATCCTAAAAAATTAAGATTATTTTTATGTATTTTTTACTCTCCATGTTCGTTATAATTACCTAAGCACGGGTTCGTATCTCTGACAGATGTGATATTTGTCGGGAAAAGGCAGTAAATAACACTGACAGTAACAACACAAACTGCACATGTTCTATGGACATCACTTAAAAGTAAACAATACCAGGAAAGACGTCAAACATGCAAACAAACAGTTTTCAACTACCACAGACACGACGGATATAACCCACAACCATCATTACAAATTAGAACAGAAAATATTTTTAATTTATTTGCGAATGGTGTACAATAAAATCAGAATTCCTGCGAGTAAAGTGCGCAGCACACTGGGAACAAACCGGTATCCACTGGCCCCTAAGCCTGGGTTGTACCTCAAATATTTCGATGCTGAAAAGACACATGGAGGGCTATTTAATTTGTGATATTCGAAACTTACGAGATTCCTACAACATAGAATTCATCATTGTTCTCGCTCTTGCTATTTCGTTGTATGGACAGATTAACTGATTACGTACAGAGCTACCACTGACCTTCATCCGAAACTCTTTTTAATGCATTTAAGTGATACGAACTATGTCCTTTGTGTTCATTAGAACAGGTTTTACCTTTCACTCAGCAAGGCTTAAAAATATACAGTTCGGTAGATTAGATATTATGCGGACTAAGATAAACATTGAAGAGGATATACTGTGAATTCATGTCTTAGTCGTCTACCATTTCAAAATTTAAAAAACTGTAACATTTGAGGCTGTATGTTCCTATCATATTTGTCAATACGTAAATATAATAATCTCAATTAAAACGTACTGTTAGATTGCACTAATAGTCCAGACATGAACGTCTTCTAACCTTTAATTTTAAAGTCTTTAATCAGGGTTTTTCTCGTCATTTTCTCATGAGCAGTTCAAACATAAGGTATTGTCCCTATATGTTGTTTTTTGTTTGTTTGATTGGTGTTTAACGTCATACTCAAGAGTATTTCACCTATATGACGACTTACTAATCTTAATAACTGCGTTGTCGGTGTATGGTGGAAAGCCGGAAAGAAACACTATTAAAAACCACCCCGCTAACTCCGCAGCCATTGGAAAACTTCCCTTATATACCTAAGGTCCACAGGGGGGATCGAACCTATTCCGGGTACGTCCCCCTATGTAAAACCAGTCCTGAGATGTTACTTACCTTGGACAGGTTTTTCACATATAAAGTTATGTTTGGTGTTACAGTTTTGATCATCATATCTCCCACCACTCATTATCACACCACAATTCGAGTCAGGTCCACCGTTTGGCTCGCTGTTCCACTGTCTGTAAATATAGTAAGTTAGGTGGACTGGTGCTTTAATTCAAGATAATATACTTTTTACATTGAATGTTATAAAGTGTGATTTCACAAGGTATCACAATTGCTATTGGCTGGAGGCACGTTGCTAAAAGCGGTATTTAATTCATTCGGTTTGTCGTATTGCACGTCATCTTTACCATTTCTCTTTTAATAGTTATTGAGAAAAAAATGTGACGTTAGCGGAACATTTCTCATTGAACAACTTTAGACACAGGGTTTCTACTTATTAAAAACGTCTAAACGTGGAGTTGAAGCAAACAAAACCGGTCAATCCATATGCGTTACAGACGCTCTGATTTTGTTATGTAAGGCATTATACAAAGCTCACAGACATAAACTTTCTCTAGATCAACTATATTCAGCCCAAATCTATTTTCAATTAAAAGATATGTAAAGTGCTACAGCTATGTGTTTTAATGTAATTAGCTAGCATCCTAGTGAGAACAGTCATGGTCTGTAGGCTTATGTATTGCAATGATTAATAATAATGAGACAATCTTATATACAAATGTATATACAACGAAGGAAATACATAAATGGACAAAAAACATACAGTTCTGAGCTTACATAAGTGACAAGTCGGGAGGGTTGTTGAAATCCGTGTCATACGTCCACAAGCCTTCATTAAAATGGTCATTTAGTCCTGTCCAGAAGGCGGTAGCATCAGGCCCAAATCCCATTACTTGCTGCGTAACGAATTCCTACAGGGAGACAAATAACAATGAACATTCTACAGTTTTAGTCCTTTGCCGTAATAATTCGTGTACAGGTTTTCAAAAGAATATAAATGACAATATTATTTCTTTAATCGTTTGCTTAGAATAAACAAATTTAGAAAGGAGCATAGAAAAAACAAACCCGTTCTGTCTGACTGCCAATCGCAAGGAGAAATCCATTTGCTGGAAGGGCAAGGTCGCGACACCTGTCACGTGCCTCATACCACGTGAGGGAATTGTTTGGGGAGTTGGCCGGTTGGAACCAGTAACAAGCCATATCCTGGTCAATCCAAGTAGCTGGACAAGGGGTACCTTAGTAAATTCAAGATGATTAAACGATACATTACTATATATAACATAAAAATAACCCTATTAGAGCTCCGGAAAAGATCATTCGACAGAAAAGCGTTGAAAATACAAGTGGCATTTATTTACTGAGTCTGAACGACATCGTCTTATTTCCAAAATCGCACCAGCTCTTATTTTGGCACATCTTTTTGTCACTGTTTTTTGGCGTTTGTCATCTTTAATTTACTCAAAAAAATTGTAATCAGATGATCATTGGCAATAATAATCGAATGTGTTATACGTCGGAATTGTGTTGAATTCCAATAATAGTTAGCTTACATTGCATATTTAGCAAAGCCACACTTGTTTGGCTAGACTCAAACATAGCACTAAACATGCACAGTTTACCATAAACTTGTTGGAGTGGTTGAACTTTTATAATAAACTATTCAGTGATAACCATAGAATAACACTTTTTTATCATGGGGTTTCCTTTCATTTATTCCAGTTCTGTGTTTTACAGTGCACAAGAACGGACTTACCTTCGACAAAGGCTTGACAGATATAACCAACTCTGTAGTTACACCTCCCATCATTAAAAACGCCATCAGGCATGATCATTGCACAGTCCTCTCGCCCGGCCATATCATTTGGTTCCTGATTCCATTGGCTATAACAAACAGTTGTAAATTGCCACTGAATTAAATTTTAGTTAAATGTCGTAGTAAATCCTAGTAAATACAATAAAAACTATACATAGGGCAATTAAAAGACGATTTAGTTCATGTAGATGATGAAGAATACTGCTAAGAAGTATTATTTAAACAATTATTTAGAGTTAAATGCTAATTTTCAGTCAAGGTTCAATTTGATAATTAAGTTGCAACAGGCAATATGTGTCGTTATAAAAACATTCTTAACGAAAGATGCCTATGACGGCTCTGTAAATAGTTTGCTAATTCACCAATACAGGTTTCTGGGGGTTAATGTGTTTATTGAACAACAACACACTTAAAGAATTTGGAAAACTAAACAAGTCGTTTAGATCTTCCTGTCTTGATTAATATAATTTAAACATAAAAAAAGCAAACCTCACACGAGATTGGTGTCAGCGGTGGTGCCATCAGCCCATACCCATGTGCCTTCTGTGGTCTGGTCATTCAACCCGGACCAATAGGACTGCCACTTAACCGTGTCCAAAATTGTTGACACCCACGCCTGAAATTTAGAAAAAATATCCTTAAAATAAGGCCCGCCTTGGTTATGTACCTCACAAAGGGTAACAATCTAATTTACGTTTACTTGCAGCAAACTATTAACACGACTTCAGATCAATTTCAATAGGTTTGTCACTAGAACAATTTATTATTTTAATTTTCTCATTCAAATTTGCAAACTAGAATTAGTGTAGAATGTCAATGGCAAATCGAGCATTTTGGAATCGGATAGGTTGTTAACTACTGTTGTTAAGAATGTGCTAGCAAAGTTACGAGACTAAACTGTTAATTTCATTTCAGGTATGTTTAAATGACGGCACTACTCTTGTTAGATATTCGTTACCATTTCATCCGGTGTCTGAATTTTGATATAGTCAGCTCCTATTCCAGTGCATGATGTTCTACCTTCAGCCCAAGTTGTTTTATAAAGATATTGGAAATAATAGCATTTGTGTCCAGCACGTAGCCACGACAGATTATCACAGCCAAATATACTCGTGTCATTACTGATTGGAACTGGAAAGAGAAAACACAGTATAAAGTCATTTGTTTAGATTTACCCACAATGCAGTCATTCCAATTGTGCCAGGATTACTTTTATCAGGTTTTTTTAATACATACTTCTCGTTGGTCATCATAATTGTTACAAAACATACAAATGTATATCCCATTTCCAAACTGTGCTGAAAAGTTTTGAATATACTCTTGTTTTTCCGTTTTACATCGGAAGAGCATTTCTAAATATTGTGACAGGATATCTGATCACTTAACTCCTTTATATACTGGAAGTGTCTGTATCAATATTGCAGAAACGGATCGACTTGCGTGTATTGCAGGTAACATGAGGCACATCAAGATGAAGTGGATCTTGTGCATAAATGGCACATCAATTTACGAATAAGGTAATCAGGTACCATCTAACCAAGTTTTAGTTCAATGACATATTGATTGATATTTAAATGCGTGCGCTAACATGACGGCAGTAAGTCAAACAATAACATATAGCGTTCAGTCTCTCAACTCTTGTTTCGTTGGGAAGATTATGTTCGTGTAGTATTATGTATGTCAGAACTGATGTAAGCTAGAAACCTCACCGCCGAATGCTTAGTTTTTAAATAGGTTCTTATCTCGTCAGGAGCATATGCTGTATAAAGAAATATTACAGTTACCTGTATTGTCATTTTTCTGGCAGATGTAGTTCTTTTCTTTTGTACAGTCTGCATCAGCAAATCGCTCGTTTTCGTACATCACTCCACAGTTTTCTCCTCCACCAAGATTATTCGGTTCTTTAGTCCATTTTCTTAATAATGGAGAGTAAATTAATATATAGAACAACCATCGGTCACTTTCACAAAACGCCAAATAACAAAAGTTCGTTATACGACACACCGGTAGAAAAGTGGAATCAGTAGACTTCTGGCCCTATATAAAAACACCACGGATCCAGAAGAGGATGTGCCAGAGGTATACAAATTTGTCATTTTACGAATTGGGAAATACGTATTACGCACGATTTTTGAACTATGATATTTTCTGTTCACATTACATTTGATAAAAATTTTACTAAATCAGGTACGGATCATGTTTTTTTAATTTCATGGCGTGGTGGTTAGCAGAATCTTTCTGTGCCCTGGGGATCTCTAGGCTAGGGGGCATAAGGAATTTGAATCGTTGCGGTGTCACTGTTTCTGTGTCGTTTAATGTCCTGTTGTCTCGTGTGCGTTGCCAGTAATGTTTAGCAGGTTTTACTTCATCGATTGGTCTGACACGCCGTCAAATGAGTGAAATGACCTTAAGTACGGCGTAAAACTCAAATCAAAGACAAGTTTAATTTAACAGCCCTGGTTACAGTAGTAGATTAGAATGTTACATTTGTTGACTATCGGCCCTCTGCAGATCCCACAGTAGTGTGTTGTCTTGTCGATTTAATGACGTCCACCATTTAAATGTACCATCAGCTTGCTCTGGTAACGTTAGAGACAGGAATGTCTGAAACAGAATGCTAATACGTGAATACATTAGCTTGTTGAAAATCAGTTTCATGTGCTTTTTATATGTTCCGAATAGGAAGACTTGGGTTTGGAATCGTTCCCACGAACACTGCTAGACAAAAGGAATCTTTACCACTTTAATAATATCATGTCCAACAATAGCATATTGTGAGTTTTAAGCGCCACGAACAAATACTATCTGATCTCTCGACATAAATTTTGTATAAGTTACAACCTCCAGCACATGTATTCATTTATGCTACTTCAAATTTCAATCAATCTTGTATATAGGCCTTTGGTCACTTTTACTGAATAAAACCATTATAATACATTTGCTTGTAGATATATCCTAAACAAGACATGGCCCGGGGCAAAATCATTGAAATTTGATCCTCATCTCTTTAGAGCCAAAATAGACACATATGAATGATCACATCAAGAACTGGCATTAAGAAAAACACATAATTTGGCTACACAATGTTACTGTATATACAGCTAATGTCACTACCTCCACTACTCCTTATTTGTTTTATTAAAATTGAATTTGCCTGTTGTGTTTACAAGAGTCTAGAATGAATACCAACAACAGGCTATATTGTCTCGACGCCGTTGATCGTGGTTGAAGAAGGATTATGAATACCAATGTTATGTAAATATCTTGACCTCGATGTCATACGACAACTCATAAACAAATACATTTTTTTACCATCAATGGCATTGGTTTGAAAATCAATTTTAGAAGGGAGTTCAGTTAACATTCTCCATTTAGTCTTGCCACTCTGCTTTTGGTTTGAAGTATTTCTTCTATCACAATATATAGCTATTGTTAGCTGTTTATTCTTATATATTATTAATATCATCATGTTTGTTACGACAACTACATATATAGAGCATAGCGTCTGGCACCTATGGTCGTTATTTTGAGTTCAAATTCCCCATGAGATCCGCCTGTTAGTGGTCAAGATGAGTCTCGTATCAACTCAAGATTGTTAATCAAACCGAACATTATACATATTTTATGTTTAGTTTTCGTATTTTCAATCAGAAAACCCTAGTTTATTTGTGAAAACGGAATAGATGCATTGGTTTTCGATCCAATACTTATTCATTCATAAGTAATTGTAATTGTTGAACACATATTAAACAGTTATGTTTGCCAGTTCTTCAAGAAACTGAATTACAAATCCTGGGCGGATAAGAGACAAACATTATCTAAAAGAATCACGGAGAACGACATATTTGAAATACCCACATTTTCATCGTCTCTGACAGCCACCAACTGAGGTGCCGTGTCCATGTATTTACATTTTTCCTTGGCGTCTTGCCAAGTCAGTAACTCAGTAGAATCATCTGGACTGCTGATATAATAACACATTGATGTGCCCAAAATCCAATTCATTGAACATGGGTTGTCTGGATCTGAAAAAACAAAGATTTTATTTATGGATATTTCAGTAGAAACTGTTCAAAATACAGAAAAAAAAAATATTTTCTAAGTACTTTCAGTTCCACAAGCCCTAAATTAACATCATATTTGGATACAATGACTGATCTTAACTTGTTTGTCATCCAAAGGGAGATAATCAATTCGAAAGTATTGTCGTCCATTCAAATTCTTAACTACAACATATGTGTATTGGTTATTTCAGAACTAGTGTAGCAGTGCTATTGTGTGATTAACTGTTTTGATGAAAGCTTCTCTTACCCTCTTTTTTTGCCATTTCACAGATGAATCCCAGTTTTAAAGAACAGTCTTCGTCGCTGAAGGTAACCTGTGTATTGATGGCCCCACAGTTCTCTTTACCGTTAGCGTTATCCGGTTCCTGGTTCCAATGTCTTAAAAAAGCAATAATATTTACGAAGTCAGGGATGGGGTGGGAGGGGGGAGGTGCGATCGTATTAAAGACGTCAACATAGGTCTATTTCCGAAAAATTTCGAAAGTTTATGAAACTAAACCAAGTTTCCGATGCTACGTTGTTAATCTAACAAGTTACCTGAAATAATAATGTGTTTGCTTCCTTGTTCTTTGACAAATGCCATACACATTCTGATTAGACATTTGGTTCGGCTAGACCAGAAACATTTCAAGTCACATACGCACGCAAAATTTGGATTTTCAACTAACTCCGTTTTTTACGGATTGATTTTTACAAGATTTTGTGTTTATTGAAAAATTAAAACAGTCACGTTAAATAAAAATTAGTCATTGAGTACAAAGCTTTACAGACCGGGAGAAATCTAACAGTTATTCGAATTCAACGGAAAGAGGGCTGGCCATATTTGCTCACAAAGACTTTGATCCAGCCGCAGTGAATGACCTTGTTTATAACGAGCCAACATTTTTAACGCTGTAAGGGGTGTGGCTAACACGCTTGACTCGGAGAGACGTCAGTACATCAAAGAGTGTCTGAGATGTGACACCAGATTGACACATTTCCAATTAAAATTTCTTGCAGAATTTTCAGGTTTTGTGTTGCTTTTAAACTACCTTTACCTTCATATCTAGGGGTAGAATTCACGGAATGCTTCTAAATTTTACTTTTTGGTGAAAATATATATAATTCATGTGATTATGTCAAAACACAAAATACAGATTTTTGGGGTACTTTTTCAAGAAATTAATATTATGCACAGAATTAATATTCCGGATTCTTCCGTGCAAAACAAGCGAAAGTCAACAAATAACAGTGGGGCCAGTGGTTCGACTTGTTGGTTATTCAGTTCTAATAATATCCCATTTTCTAAAAAACCAGGTCATAAATCATATAAATATAGTAAGCTCCTATAATGCCATAAATAATGATAACGTCCTTTGTTTCACTTATAAACAAAGCATAAACTATGACACGTTTCCTGGGTCCACCATGAAACCAAAACGTTCCATAACGGATCCACATTATGAACCCTCAGAATGCTATACATGACTATAATGC
Source organism: Katharina tunicata (assembly GCA_032466195.1). NCBI lineage: Eukaryota > Metazoa > Mollusca > Polyplacophora > Chitonida > Mopaliidae > Katharina > Katharina tunicata. The sequence goes on from JAVFBZ010140409.1 coordinate 12,889, forward strand.
CCTTGGTTGGTATTTTCGATTCGGGCAAAATGGTAGGCCTAAACGTATAACAAGCCCTTCATTTGCACGTTATGCAAAAGTCGTGCATTATGAACGCTTATCACTTCACTGTGCATACAATCAGAATTACATATATATTATAAAATTTTCGCAAAAAAAATAAGAAGAATAAAGTATACATAATAATATCGTTCTAGCTTTTACTTTATAACAGTTATTTTAATTAAAACTATCTGAACTTACACGAGGCTCATATCGGGAGCAAACTGATCTTTCCAGTACCAATTGGGTCCAATGCGCACCAGTGACGTCCAGAAGCCATCGGTGGGATAACTGTCAAGATCTTTAGATATACCATCCTAGAAGTTGAGGTTAAACATTAACTATTATCACAAGGAGAAATGTTCACCAACTTCAGAGGGATGACTGACGAATGTGAAAGAAATTTGATGATTTTACTGGTGTAGTTTGGTTGTTGTATATTGTTACTGGTTTTGTTTATGTGTTACTTGCATGATGTTAATTACTGCAAATAGTGTTGGTTTCATGAAATAAAAATATAATTTAAGCGATTCATTCATTTCCAGTAAATGCAAAAACGGCTTCTTTATATGTTTAGGTGTATTATTGGTTCTTATTTCCATTTGTCGAGATATAAGGTATAATAAAAAAATATATATTTATAATATAATATTATTTATGGAAATAAAATGTACTTAATGATATTGTAACAGTTCTATTTCAGCACTTGTCAACCTTGAGGGAATGGTGAGGGTCATCTTTATGCAAATGTCACTTCTGACTTTTTTTTTAAACAACTTCATGTCAGTTGTGCTGCCGTCACGGTCTTTCTGCAACCATAGCAACATAATACTCCGTCCTCCAGTGATCTAAGGAAGCAATCCTTTATCTGACTGCAGCTGGCACAACTGGACAAATTTTTTTTGCTAAAAAAGACCAACCCTCCACTCCCTCGTTAATATTGTTTTATTGTTATTCTTGGGCCCCTTTTTGAGACTCACCTTCGCCAAAAATTCAACTTGAAATAATACTACCATGGGGCATGATATATTTTTCTCATAACATCATTTAAATTATGTACATGCCCCAAAAATTGCCATTCACTTTTAATGACCATGTTACATGTAAAATAAATGACCTTATCACATACATCTGTGTTCTTGTCCTCATTTTTGACAAACTGAGATCGTCTCTGATCAATATTTTATTCACTCTGTAACATAAAATCTTTTTTAAAAACTTACCACCGATCTTTTTAGGGGAGTCAAACAAATAGTACATAGTTGCGGAGGACAGATGTAGTAAATATGTTGAGAAGGTCATGTTCTTATAAAATTAGCACTTTTTAACATCATGCCCGTTGGTGTTGATAAACTTACCAGATCATCTTTGCTGTCTATAGTTAAAAGATTTGCTCCTTGTTCAGCGCAGTCTTTTCCCGCCTCTTCAAATGTGACAACCTTGTCTGTGACGAATAACAGGCACTTACTGGTCTTTAAATCAGTCCACGCTGCAGGACAGGCGTTACCCTCAAATGGACTTAGGTTACTAGGATGGTATTGTCCGTTTGTGCCACCTGTAATATTTTAATAGGATATAAATCTCGACGAAAGGGCGATTTCGTTAACCACCAGCCAATAAACAATAACATCTCGTGGTCTGTCTTATATACAGCTAAAAAATATTTATGTAATATGGATGGCCAGAGTGGTCTTTAACGCCGTGCTCGAGTGTATTCCTTTTATACGTGTTTCAGGCGTTCAGTAGTAGACAACCAAGTAATGTGAAGTTTACTCAGGAATTAGTTCGTTTAAAAGATATTGTTGCTCCAGCGCTAAGTGGGTCTGTGAAACCAGGAGTGTAAGCTCGCCGCGGTTACACGGCCAAAAATTGGTGGGTCTGAGCCGGATCTGCGTTTACAAGGACAGGAAAAGTTGGACTAAATCTAATCCGGATAAGAATAGCCTGCCAAATTTGATGGGTAAACA